>CAJHQP010003434.1:0-67708 GCA_905132765.1 Moricandia arvensis
GCGCCAAGTGAGATGAAAGTACACGTACCAGTTTAGAACTCTGCATCTCTGTTCTCTCAGACAAGCGATTTCTCAGAGGTTCCACATGATCACTTCCATCAAGCTGCACACCAATGAAGTACTGAAGCTCTCCCTAATGATGAAAAATTCATGTAGTCAGCAACAATGCACGGTTCTGAATATAGATATAACAAAAATCTCTTGTCGACCTTCTGATCACGCATAGGTTGCAAGTGGAATAAGTTCCAGAACTTCTTTCCTGCAAAAATTTAATGGTTTCATGAGCATCCGTAATTGAAAAATTACAGTATAACTCATTATCAGATAACTACCGCTCTTAGTGTAGTTTATCAGCTGCCACAGTTATCTCCCTTTGATCTCTAATTGCGTCTCTTATCTTCTGGACAGTGGCTTGATCTGTCTCTGGCCCCTGAAGAAATCTGAGGCCAAGCACTTTGCACAGATTCATTTCACAAAGAACAAGAAAAACACAGCCAAGAAGACCGCATAGTTACTAGGAAGGATGAATCTCATGAGTAAAAGATACAAGGATAAGAATAGTCACATACCGACAATTTCTTCCCAATATTTCCTCACGTGTATACTCTGTTAATTCAAGAAAACTGTCTGATGGCAAATATCTGCAAAGAAAACGATTTGCATTATCATTCATGGTCATGTGCTTACCACATATCCATACAAACACAATAACACACTTGACTAAGAAAAGCAATATAATCTACATACAATAGGATTATCAGGAAGACGAGGATCACTGATGACGAAGTTCTTCTCTATGCGCTCAAGAGTGGTAGCTAGATCAATCCCTTGGCGTATATCTCTTTCTCTTTCTAAATGGTCCCAACTTTCCCTCGGCTCTATTACTTCTGTGCTCACCATTAATTAATTCTTCAGGTTCTACACTAGGAACATCTTCATGCCTTTTATTAGAGCTAAGTGATTTGCTCTTTTTCCTGCACTTTGCATGAGGATTGATCACAAATCACTCAGGGTTAGTATGTACAGCTTCAGAATTAAATAACCAATTAATGTCAGTGGTCACATTCTAAGGCTGTGTTGCATGGTGTTTCCTTCATCGTCCTTGATAGGAGTGACTGTGAGAAGATTCCAGAAGGGTGTTCCATCCTTTTTGTAGTTTAAGAGCCTTCCACAGTAACTTTTCCCATTCTTGATACAATCTCTGATCTTGGCAACCTCTTTCTGGTCTGTGTCTGGCCCTTGCAGGAACCGGCTGGCATGGGTGTCAAATGCATATCATACTAAGTAGCAATAGTGGATTGAAACTAGAAGAAGATATATAAGAGAAGAGACGTACCAGTTTCTTACCAACAATTTCTTTGGAAGAATAACCGGTCATGGTGAAGAACCCACTGCTAGCATACACTATGGGACAGTCTGGCTGTGTAGCGTCAGAGACAACAAAGGTCTGCTGCAACGTGGAAAGAGCGGTTTTGAGCTCCTGGGATACTCTAGGGAAGGCTCCAGATTCAGAAGCTGATGATTCTTCAGATGACCTCCTAGACATCTTGCTTCGTTCCACTTCACTGGACACTTTGAAACTAATGACATCTTCTCCTGAGTCTGGCTTAACAGCTGATAACCCCCAGTCACCAGTTCTCTCTACTATCTTTGCAGAATCATGAAACTCCATCCACTTACTGCTGCTGCCTTTGCGGTTGCCATGGTGAGGCTTTGATGAAGAAGAGGAAGATGACCTGTTTAGGGGGTTAAAGATCTCAAGGGACCTACGTTCACTTAATGACTCCAGATCAGTCAAGGGAGATGGAGAAGCTCTTGGCCTCTCCATATCGTTTCTTTATTCGCTTTCTTTTGGTGTAACAGAGTAATGAACTGGCTGCAAATCAAAACACCAGACAAGTTTACAAGAGTTAAATAGATGGATGAGGCAAACAGCTAATAAATGACACTAAACTGTTTGGCAGCAATAAAGAAACACGCTATAGAAGATGAAGTAAATACAATAAATTGAATGTATACAAGACGCGTAGCTTTAACAGCTGCAACTCATGTGTATATAGTGCATTGGCTTTTAAAAAGGAGCAAAGACGATGAGAAAACTTTGAGAGTTAAACAACAAAACTACGTCTGTACTGAGAACTCAATTATATTGTTTCAGATATGTTTATTGTCAGAGACAATCATGTTTTTCTGAGGCTGCAAATAAGCGAAGATATAGACATCGCTATCTCTATTCAAAGCTCTACATGGACCCATGTTCCCCTAAATAAAGGACCACACACACTAACTCCTGTTTCACCATAAATACACGTGCACTCTCTGTTCATCATTCCCTCTTCCTTCGAAACTTCTTCATCATCACAAGTTTATTACACACACTCTTTCACATCTTGTTCCATTGCAATAATTTGATTGAAAACAAGACACATTTCTTCTCAGATAAATTGTATTATCGTAAGTAAACTTACGAGTGTTGGAGTAGCACAGACGCCATGGAAGACGAACGCGTTTGAGAAAGCGACTGTATCTTCTTCTATCCCAGACAGAAGACCAAACAAGAGTTTGTCTTTAGTCTCTTCACCTATCTCTTTCAAAATAATGCTCAAGAAATTAATACAGTGGGGCCCACAAGAGTAAAACACCTTATCAGGATATTAATGGGCCTGAGCCTTAATTTTCCCGCTGAAAGCCCATTAGTGGCGCTAACAATGGGCCTTATTAAGGGAGACGTGGGAAGAAAGAAAGAAAAGAACTGAAGCAGCAGAGATGGAGAGAGGCGGCGGCGTTAGTCTTCACGTCGGAATGTATTATCTTTCTCGCTTGAAACGTGAATGGGAGGAGTCAGCTTCTGCCTCTGATGAAACCGTTAAACCTCCTGAGGACTCCACTCACGTTAACATCTTCTTTCCTAGGCTCAGAAAGGTTATAAAGCTTCTTAAATAGTATGTGGCATGGGTATAGTAACTAGGAGGAGGAAGATGATATTAGGGGATGAGATAATTTTCGTTTTGGCATTCCAGCGCATTGCAGTGGCGTCTCTTCTTCCGATGAACTTTTGTGATTGTGAAGAGCATTCTGCATCTCTCACTCCTAAGGAAACTAATGCTCATGATCTGGAAGAGCTTAATGTGGGAGTAAACGATGAAGAAGTGTGTATTATTATTTATTAACTAGGTGATGAATAAGCTCTTTGAGAAAGATAACATCGTTATAGATATCAAAGACAAAACATGGAAAAAAAAATATTTAGATTCTCTTATTCTTTTCTTTTTAAAAACTATTTTGGTAACAAAACATAAACAAAAATTATTTGAGAATGAGCAAATCTCTCAAATAGACATTTTTGTTATAAAAATAGACCTTAAATTGAAAATTTTAATATTTTAATTTTTTAAATATTTTAAAATTTTAAATTTTAAATTTTACCTTTAAAACCCGACCCTACAACTCTAAATCCTAAAATAAATATATATTAGTTAACCAAAGAGGTACAAATGTATATTTACACTTTTTAATAAAATTTATTTTAGTTATTTTTTTTTTAAATTGTATTTTAAAGATAAATTTTCATTTTTATTTATTTTAATCATTATTTCTGTGAGAAAATTGCCTTTTCTATTATTTATTAATAGATAAAAATATATTAGGGCATTAGTTTGGTTCAGTTTAAAATCAAACCATACTTTTTGGACTAAATAAAACATGAACCAAAGTTATGGTTAAGTTCGGTTTAAATTCGGTTGGATTGGATCGATTTGATTCGGGTTTTTTTTCCCACCCCTAGATAAGATCAAGGACAACCTACCAAAAGACATCGATGCTTACGTGTCGTTTTGTCGTTGTGGGTTGCCAAAAACAGCAGTCGCTCGCTCGCTCCTGCCTAGTCGGCTTTGAAAAGCACTGGACTGGAAGAGACAGTAAGCTCATAGCACATAGCTTAGTGTGTTATCTATCATCTCTGTGAAAAGAAGTCTCAGATCAGCGAGTGAGATGGGCTGGACTTTCGTGGCGGTGATACTGACGGTGGCGCTTGTTTGTCCTAAGGCAAGTTCGATCGGAGCTAACTGGGGCACACAAGCGTCGCACCCTCTTCCTCCAGACATAGTGGTTCGGATGCTAAGAGAGAACGGTATCCAAAAAGTGAAGCTCTTTGACGCAGAGTACGACACCCTCAGGGCTCTAGGCAAATCCAAAATCGAAGTCATGGTTGGTATTCCCAATGAGATGCTATCCACTCTAGCCTCTAGCCTCAAAGCCGCTGAGAAATGGGTTTCTAAAAATGTCTCTACTCACATCAATACCGATAAAGTCAACATCAGGTTCCTTTCCTTTTTTACTCCTTATCCAAATTGAGTAAAATAGGTTGTATCTGTAATGAATTGTACTGAAGTTGTAAGTTAACTGTCTTTGTCTGAGATAAAACTACATAAAGCTCATGTCTTTACTGTTTCAGACAACTAAAGTAGCTGTTTGTAATTATCCAAATTGAGTGTGATTGTATCTGTAGTCCTGGCTGGTGAAGTTGTAGGTTACCTGTCTACTTAAAGATCATGTCTTTACTGTATTAGACAACTAAAGTAGATACTGAAAGTGATCAGGGCCGTCTAATAGCATGTCGCAAGTGGTCTGGTCGAACATGATCCAAGTCTAAAAGTTAAAATAAATATATAAATTCTTGTCTAAAAGTTTTAATTTTAGATATACTGCTAAATTTAGAGCTTATAATTTCAAAAGAAATGTTAAACATATATAGACAGAGTTATTAAATTTTAAAATTACTTCATTACACCGTTAATATCTTTCTGAACAATGGCTATAAATTATTTGAGACGGCACTGAAAGTGATCATCTGGTTTGAAATTGTTGTACAGATATGTAGCTGTTGGGAATGAACCGTTCTTGTCAACTTATAACGGGAGCTACCTCAACACTACTTTCCCTGCGATGAGGAACATTCAAATTGCTCTTATAAAAGCCGGTCTTCAGAATCAAGTGAGGGTTACTTGTCCCTTGAACGCTGATGTCTATGAAAGCTCCACCACCTTACCTTCCGGAGGTGACTTCAGAGCCAATATCCATGATCTCATGATCACTATCGTCAAGTTCATGGTCGAAAATGGCGGCCCTTTCACTGTTAACATCTATCCTTTCATCAGTCTCTACAACGACGCCAATTTTCCAGTTGACTACGCCTTCTTTGACGGCATCTCACAGCCTGTGAGCGATGGTGGGACTTTCTACTACAACATGTTTGATGCAAACTACGACACTCTAGTGTATGCCCTTGAGAAGAATGGGTTTAGAAACATGCCTATCATAGTTGGTGAGATCGGATGGCCTACGGATGGGGACAAGAATGCCAACGTGGAGTACGCTAGGAAGTTCAACCAAGGCTTCATGGCTCACATCGCAGGAGGGAAAGGGACTCCCAGAAGGTCTGGTCCTATAGATGCTTACCTGTTCAGCTTGATAGACGAGGACGCCAAGAGCGTTCAGCCTGGTTACTTTGAGAGACACTGGGGGATATTCACTTTCGACGGGTTACCTAAATACGCATTGAACTTGGGGAACAACCAACACAGGAGCTCTGATACAGGCCAAAGGTGTGCGGTATTTGCAGAGAAAGTGGTGTGTGATGAAGCCAAACGTGAGGTTGGACAATCCTCAGATTCCACCTAGCGTGAGCTACGCGTGTAGCTTAGGGGATTGCACTAGTCTTGGAGTTGGGACTTCGTGTGGGGATCTTGACGCTAAGGAAAACATATCTTATGCGTTCAACAGTTACTATCAGATAAACGACCAGCTGGATACAGCATGTAAGTTTCCAAACGTATCAGAGGTGACCAGGACGGATCCATCAACGGGAACCTGCAAATTTCCGATTATGATAGAGCCTTATTACGGTGGGTGTGTCCACAGACAAGTGTTCTTCTTGCCTTTACTGATGGCCGCAGCCATCACCATGGTCTCTATTTTTTGATGGTTTCTTGTCAGTTTGTAACTCTATGTGTGATTATTTTAAAAAAAGTTGTTCAGAGCATCCTAACTTTCTTTCTGTCGAAAGCTGAGATTGGTATTAAAGCAGCTATGTGAGACTTCGTTGCAATGTGCAAAGTTTAAAACTCTGAGCACTGGTTGTGGTCTTGGGTTCTGTTTAGGGTCTTGGCACATGATCTCTTAGTACTGGTTGTGGCTGATGCGAAGAACTTGATAGTATTAGTATCTTTAGATTCGTTAAGAGATTCCATTTAGTGTTTCAGATCTCAAGCAAGCAAAGGCGCTACTTGGAAGAGACCACGGTGTTGTAGTGGTATGCACAATATTGCTTTGGACACTGCATTCATTAAAGGAACAAGGGAAGATGATGAGTGGTTTAAAACATGAAATGGAACAATCTGTGAGATGAGATTTTGGATTAGTATACCTGACAAAAAACATGGCAGAAGAATGTGGAGGAAAAGTCAAATGTTTCAAATCTGGGACATCTGTATAAAGTCTGAATGTGATATGAATCAGGTCAGTCTTCTGCCTTTGTCAAATTCTCATTTTTGGACAAGGTCATCATAACTTTGAATATCCAAAAAGGAAAGCGTGTCTATCAGAATAGGAAATGAAATCATTTAAGGAAAGCCAGAAAAAATGAGAAACGCAAGCTTTGAACGTTAGATATTTGAAAAAGGAAAGAAAACAAATGGGGACATTTAAAACCACCTTACGAAAAGTTGTCTTTTGTGTTACAGCTAAGGCAAGATTCAACAAACAATAAGGAAAGAAGAGAACCATGTGACTCTCTATGTCCCTGTTAATGGAAAGAAGAGCGAAAAATAGAAGGGAATATGTAATTTATGTGGAAATTAAAGGGCCGGATTAAAGGCACAATCACTCTCTTTTTTTGGCCTCCTTGGACTTTGGTCTCCTAGTACAAACTACAGGTTGTCAGACACAAGATAAAACCAGACTCAAGTCTATCTACTTCCTGTAGGGACGAGAAGGGAAACAAGGAGAACTAGTAGCAAACTTATTCAGAATGGAGAACATGGAGTCGGTGAGCAATGAAGAGGGAAGGGCTGAGCAGTTTCCGGTGGGAATGAGGGTCCTTGCTGTGGATGACAATCCAACCTGCCTCCGGAAACTCGAGGAGTTACTGCTTCGATGCAAGTATCATGGTATTCACTCTTTACTTCTGTCTATTTTGTCTGTTTGTGTATTGAGATCGCATCATAGGAGATGTTTGGTTGATTTGTCAGTGACAAAGACAATGGAGTCAAGGAAAGCTCTGGAAATGCTGAGAGAGAAGAGCAATATGTTTGATTTGGTGATAAGTGATGTAGAGATGCCTGATACAGATGGCTTTAAGTTGCTTGAGATTGGTCTTGAAATGGACCTTCCTGTCATCAGTACGTCCCCTTTCTTCGTTTTCATGACAACTGTAGCCTTTGTCCTCTAACATTTTGTGTTTGGTTGTCTCAGTGTTGTCAGCACATAGTGACTACGACAGTGTAATGAAAGGTATTATCCATGGCGCTTGTGATTATCTTGTCAAGCCTGTTAGCCTCAAGGAGCTTCGGAATATATGGCAACATGTTGTGAAGAAGAAAATTGGCTCATACAAAAAAATCATTGGCCCTTCTCGCCAACTTCTCCCCTCATCTGAATCCGCCCCAAGTGGCAGCAGGAAACGGAAAGAGAAAGTTGATTATAGTGGTGATGGAGATGACAGTGACAGAGAAGAGGAAGATGGTGAAGGAAGTGAACAAGATGGAGAGGAGTCATCCACCCGGAAGAAACCTCGTGTTGTTTGGTCACAGGAGCTGCACCAGAAGTTTGTCCATGCCGTTCAGCAATTGGGCCTTGACAGTGAGTTTTCCCTTGAACCTCTTTATAAGTTTCCTTGTGTGTATGTGATGTGATGTCAAGCGTTATTTCTTCTAATAATGATTTGTTTTGATGGTTTCATGTGTGGAGTCCTCTTTTCATTTCCACTAATATTTGTTTTCTTCGGGTCTCCATTACAGAAGCTGTCCCCAAAAAAATACTTGATTACATGAACATAGAAGGTCTCACGAGGGAAAACGTAGCCAGCCATTTGCAGGTGCTAATTTTTCATCCACTCTTGTATTTTGACCCTGCCTTTGTTTGGATGATGAGACATACCTACGTGTGTTCCTTTTTTCTCTGGTTTTGACTGCAGAAGTACAGACTCTACTTGAAAAAGTTAGACGAAGGTCATCCACAGAACATGTCTCAAGATGCATATGGGACAAGAGATTCATCTTACTTTCATATGGCTCAACTTGAAGGACTAAGAGATTATACTTCCACAAGACAACTGTCAAGCTCATCCCTCTTAGCCCGCTCCAGTCTCACCAAATTTCATCCCTCTGTGTATTCATCTATAAATCTTCAAGGATCTAACTCCTCCAGCTTCATCCAACAGGGGCATCACCAGAGCTCAAGCAACTCAACTACTCCATTTGGAACATATCACAGTCCCTTGTTGCCAAGATCTCAGAGTGTGAATCTGTCTCCGCTAGAGCCCCTCCACTTTCCTAGAAGCAAGTGTTCTCCATACATGGGAGATTTTAAAGGCATGGGGGACCGAGGAATTGGCAGTAGCTTCCTTGATTCTCGCATGTCTTTTGGTAGCTCTAGCACTTCTTTGCCAAGTGCTTCAAGCAACAATCTGATGCTGCAAGAGAACTTTACGCACAATCTGCATGGGGCCTCTGATGGAAACCAGTCTTGTCCTGAGGGAGATCTGTCCAACTCTGGCTCCCTAAACACCAGCGTCAATGGCTTATCTAGTTTTCCTAGTCATAGCTGGCAAGGGAATCTGAAAACAACTAGATTCCCATCACACTCTTTACCGCTGAATCATGCTTTTGGTCATGATCAAATGACATGTGGAGTGACTGGTCTGGGAGATTATAATACCTCTTTGGCTTCTGCAGATAATCATGTTGGAGTAATGCAATGTGAACCTCCATTGCTAGGTGACTTCATGCAGAACATGAATACACAAAAATGGGAGGAACAGAACTGCACCATGCTGAACAACTCATTCGGTAATGTTGACTATCCCTTACCCGCAGAGAACAACATGGTTTTCAGGGATAACAATGCGACCAGAAACAAAGGTTTGGATGATTCACTGATGATGAGTTCAATAGAGGAGAGTGCAACAACTCTCAACAGTCGAGAGTGTGTGGGAAACCTTACAATGCTGGATCCAGAGATGAGGTCAGCGAAGCTAGAGAATGATCTTGCTGACAACCAGCAGGATGTATTTGATGATATAATGAATGAGATGTTGAAACAGGTAAAGTAAAAATGACTTGTGTTTGGTGTGATTGGGACTGAAGGTAGAAAATGAACTTGATGTTGTGTTTGTTGCAGGATGAGACTAATGGAATGGTGTCAGTGGCTGCTAGGTTTGGACTTGATACGTTTCCTCCTCCATAGTTCATGGCCTTCTCTACCGGTTGCATCATTTCTCTTCTATTATTGGATGTTGTCATTGCTTTTTATGTTTTTGTTTCTTTTTCCCCACATTGTTTCCTCTGATTATCAATAGATCACCTGACACACTGCACCAACCAATCTCGTACTCTTTTTTTGTGTTTGGGTTTGAAATTAAGGAAAAGAAAAGCAATGATACAAGGTTTTAGTTATTGCTTCTTGTCGTGCTTTGATGGAAGAAGCGTTTGATTCACATAACATGGATACACCAACAGGCATTTGAGTATATAACCTACCCATTCATAAGCCTCCTACTTTTGCAGTGAGTCTTACTGTAATGGTTGGTTCCCATATGGAGTGGCCCGCCCAAGATCAATCATCACACCACTCGAGCATCCTCTCCTGCTCACTAGTGACTCACTAGTAGTGAGTCTCAGTGAGAGATGATTCTTGTGATTGTTGTGAAGAAAAAAAAAAGCTATTCTCCGCCATGTTAATTCATAGTGATTTGATTTATGGGATGAAAATAAAACATTAAACTACTCGAAAATAAAGAAAAACATTTTTTCCTCAATATGTAAGGAAAAAATCTTTAATAGTGTTAATATATCTTCACCTACAAGAAAATTCAGTTGTTTCATTTACAATCAAGATAACCAATTTCCTTCTGATTTCTTTCCAAAAAATAACAATAAAATTCAAATTTTAATTTTAACAAGTACCAAAGATTTATGAATAAATTGCAATCTAGTTAATTCCGCAATTATGAAAAATGTTTAATTAGATTAGTAGATATCTACGTTTTGGGTGGGACCTAAAAATGGCAAAAGGAAATCAAATCAAAGTGTGAATGTTTGGCTTGGCCCATTGTATTGTCTTCTTCTACCTCTCTCACAGAACATAGAAAGAAAAGAAACAGACATTTGTGTCCTCCTCGTTTCTTCACCTTGTATAAGCACATAGATGCTACTAGAACCTATCTGCCTTTACACGCATCCTAACGTGTCTGTCTCTCCTCCCACAGAAATCTACTTCCTTGTCTTTTTCTGTTTTCCTATAAAAAGATAAACAGAATCCCTCTTTCTTATCCTACTATTACCTCAAAGAAAATATCTTAGCTGAAACGTAGAGAAGAAGAAAAGATGACGACGGAGAAGAAAGAGATGGAAGTGGTGAAAGATCTAGACTTGGAGAGATACATGGGCCGTTGGTACGAGATTGCTTCTTTCCCTTCCATTTTCCAGCCCAAGAACGGTGTTGACACTAGAGCCACCTACGCACTTAACCCAGACGGCACGGTGCACGTTTTGAACGAGACGTGGAACGGTGGCAAGAGAGCTTTTATCCAAGGCTCGGCCTACAAGACTGATCCTAAGAGCGATGAGGCTAAGTTCAAAGTTAAGTTCTACGTCCCTCCTTTCCTCCCTATCATTCCTGTCACTGGAGATTATTGGGTGTTGTATATTGATCATGAGTACCAGCACGCCGTCATCGGCCAGCCTTCAAGAAGTTCTCTCTGGGTAGGCTTTTTTGCCTTTTATCTTCCTAGAAAAAACTTAAGGATTGGTATTGACTGTGGGATATGTATGTGGGTGGTGTGTAGATACTGAGCAGGACAGCGCATGTGGAGGAAGAGACTTACAAGCAGCTGGTGGAGAAGGCGGTGGAGGAAGGATACGATGTTAGCAAGCTTCACAAGACCCCTCAGAGTGACACACCACCTGAGTCCAACGCTGCTCCTGACGACACCAAGGGTGTTTGGTGGTTCAAATCTATGTTCGGCAAATAGTTACAGAAACGCAAGACTTTCGTTTCACCTCTTTTACTTTCCCTTGCTTGTGTAATATACTATCCTCACCCCTTGTGTTTTACTCTAGTAGTCACCGTTCTGCTTTTGTGTTTATTTGAACATCTAAACTGAATCCATTTGGGTCAGTAACAGAAATCTAAATCTATTTATCCATAAACGTACCAAAGTGAACAAAAGCAATCATATAAATATGGCAAATACAAATTCGAATTAACATATATTTGGATAACACACCATACGACGAGAGACGGGTTTTGTGGAATTTGTAGTGCATGAAAACTAGAGACAACAGAATCAAATGCATAAAAATGAAAAACAACCTCGTACCCCAGCAAAAGTTTGTTTGACTATACATATACCTTAGGAAATGCAGAGTAGCAGCTCACAGAATAGTGCAGCATGAATTCGTTTTCTTAGCTTGCTTGTAGAACATCTGTTTCAACCAAAACACCAAACATCATGTTCCCATGTCAAAATCATCTACACAACTCTATTCATCTACCCACAATAATATAGGATGCAACAGCTCCCAGCATGTGATAGTTCCTCCATATATACAACACTATCAAGCTCCCTCATATCCTGCCCTTCCTACCGTGTTAACTAACTACCAGACAGTGGAAAAAGAAAGTAAAACAAGCTGGAAAAAGCTAGAATGGGACTGTAGAATGTTACCTGCGACGCCATGCTCAAATCTGAGCTCTTCTCCACTAGGCTGTCCAGCTTCTCACCACGGGCTAGAACGCTATCAATGGTCTTATGCTGCAATACAAAATAAATATTCACTTTTGAGGAACAGGAAAAAGATGTAATGTATCTGCAAGACTTTCATGTTTTAAAATTACGGAAGAAACGAGACTCAATGACAGAACATCATAACTATTTAGGGACAGCATTAATGCCATATTTGACAACTCTGTCGGCAGAAAAGAGAGCAAAGAGAGTGAACTTACAAGGATAATCTTGGTCTCATCCAACTCCCTCTGGATTTTCAACAGCTTATCAGCCTCTGCTGGGTCCTGAACATCACAAATAAAGGGAAATACCAGAAACACTTTAAGACCAAACCACTCAACAAAACCAACTTGATCATAAAATAATGGGGCCAATATGAGGAATCATTAAAGGTAGTTCCTTTATGTCCACCCAAATAAGCATATACCAACAGTTTTCTTTAACAAGTTCCACAGGGAAAAAAAAAGAGAGAATACAATTGCACAAGAGAAGAAACCTGAAATTTGGTAAGAGCTTCGGCTAAGTAAGGCCAAGGCTGAGTGGAATCTTCTTTAGCAGACTTCCATGTCTCACCAAAACTCTTCTGGTACTCATCTATCACCTGAGAAAACACACAAATTGAATCTCAAACAAACCGTATCTTTTCCTCACCGAATAGAACCAACAAGATAAACGAAACCTGATTGAGAAGAGAAAAGGCACTTCGAACAGGATAATGATCGTCCATGAATCCCACAGCGCAAAGGCCATTTCTATTGTAAGCGTGAACCTTATACTCTATTCATCAAAAACACAAACCCTAATTACCCGCAAAAATCAACAATAACGAATCTCTAATTGAAAAGATCTAGAATCGGAAAGAGGGAATAGATCCGTGAGAGAGAAGGAGAAGGAACCTTCGTGCTGGACGGACTGGCGCTGGGAAGGAGGGGTGCGGCTGGCGACAGTGCGGCCGACGAAGACGACGAACTCCTTGACGCTAGATCGCTGGAAATAGCCGAAGTGAGAGACGTCGGAGGCGTTTGGCGAGGATGACGGGATCCGAGTCTCGGGAGCGGCCTTGAGAACAAGCAAGGCGGTGATCTTCATTGCGGTGGATCAAAGGAGGAACGGAAGAGAGGAGAAGAGAAGAGGCGTCGGCACCTGGAAAACACAAAAATTAAGGTCGGTGGGTAAAAAAGGGAGCTTTCAGGTGTCGATGACATTCATTATATATATACCGTGGGCTAAAAAAGAAAAACCTATAAGTATCCATGTGTAAACTGGAATTTATTATAACATATTCCGAATTATCTACAAATCCAAACCTTTTATAAATTATCCAATTTATTAAAATTTTATAAGACTGGTTTGAACCCTAAATCGGACGAATTAATACTCTATAGAGAATTTAAAAATACTTATACACTTATTATAAAATTATATCTATATATTTTTTTATAGATTACTTTTTTTATGATCATCTTTAAATTCCTAAAATCGATATTAGACAATTTTAAACATCGGCCCCAAATCACTAAGAGCAACATTATTGGGAGGTCTTGCTCTGGGGTCCTTAATACACATATATGTATATTGTATAGTTTAGTATAAGCGTATGGTAATTACGGGTTAAGGACTTCAGGAAACCCAAGATCAAAAGTTCTTAATTAAGGACTTTTGGTTTGGGTTTCGTGAAGTCATTAACCGAATTTACATACAGCTATATAAGTAATATACATTTACATATATGGTGTATTAAGGACTGAGCAAGACCTCAATAATAATGCTCTAATAACTCTAAACTCTAAATCTAAATTAGTTAACTCAATGAGTATAAATGTTTATTTACACCTTTTAATAAAAGTTATTTTAGTTATATCTTTCCTTAAAAGTTATTTTTGTGATAAAAAATTTTTATGTTTATCTTAAATTATTTCTCTTTAAATATTTTAGTGTGAACACCATTTATTTTACAATATTGTTTTTAAATACTACTTGCAATGAAACAGAGATTATTGTGATCCAAAGTGTAGGGAGTATTATTCATTTCAAAATTCATATAATCAATATTTATAGATCCAGATTCTTTAAATTTTTATATTTTTATAATTATTTAAAAAATCGCACTTAAATCCATTAATAATTCATACCATTGTATATCATATAATAAAAAGTAAAACCATAAAATTATAACATGATTTTAGTTATAATAACAAACAAATACACTAAATCTAATTTTGGTGTACAAATATATTACACATAAACAAATAATCTCCACTAAAACATTTACAGATTCATATAGCAAAAAAAACAAGAAAAGCGGTTAAGAAGAGAATGACGGGGAAAAGAGATAAAAATAGAGAAGTTAATGGGCCATAAATGGGATTAGTGAGGTACCTTTCTTTAACAATTAATTAGCAGCATCTCTGTGGTTGACGATCTCTTCTTCTTCGCTTCTTTTCCCTTGTCAAGCATAACGAGGAAAACAAGGGGAAGAAGAGATTTGATTAATGTTCTTCTTTTTTCACTGTGAGATCTCCTTCACTTTTTTCTGAAAATGTTTACATTTTATGCGCTTATTGTATATGTATAATGTATAATGTATATGACCTTACTTACGTACATGCATGCAGGATCAATCAACCAAACACAAAGATGCTCAGGTTCTTTATCCTTTTCTCCCTTTTCATACATTCTTGTGTTGCGGCTCCCAAGATTCCTGCCACGAAATGGCTCACCCTTAATGGTATGTTATCATTTTCTTGTTATTTGTGTTGTAATCCATAAAACTGCTAATATTACATAACATTTTTTTTTATTAAAAACACATACCTCACTTTTGTCTTTTAGGACAAGAGCCTGCGGTTGTGGCGAGAGGCGGTTTCTCCGGTCTTTTCCCTGAGTCAAGCGCCTCTGCAAATGACTTGGCTATTAGCACCAGCTCTCCTGGCCTCACGATGTTGTGCAACCTTCAGATGACAAAGGACGGGGTTGGCCTTTGTTTGTCTGATATCAGGCTTGACAATTCTACCACCATCTCCACCCTCTTCCCCAAAGCCCAGAAGACCTACAAGGTCTATGGTCAGGACCTTAAGGGCTGGTTTGTCCTTGACTACTCTGCCGACACCATTTTCTCCAATGTCTCCCGTATGTCTTCTTGTTCTCCTTTTCTCCCTTCAGTGCTCCCCACCACAACCACATCTTCTCATGTTTTGTGTTGTTGAGCAGTGGTCCAGAACATCTTCTCTCGGCCCAGCATCTTCGATGGCCAGATGCCAGTTTCAGCAGTGGAGGACGTCCTAGGAACCAAGCCTCCCAAGTTCTGGTTGAGCGTTCAGGTTTTTTATTCTACCTCTCTTTGACAGTAACAACTCTCGAGGGTTCTTGTTGACTCATCAAAAATTCAAACAATACAAAATCTGCAGTATGATGCATTCTACATGGAACACAAGCTGAGCGCAGCCGAGTACCTGAGAAGCTTGGGATTCCGTGGCATTACTTTCATTTCGTCTCCGGAGATCGGTTTCTTGAAGAGCATTGGGATGGATGCACGCAGGGCCAAGACAAAGCTAATATTCGAATTCAAAGACCCCGAGACAATTGAGCCCACCACCCACAAGAAGTACAGCGAGCTTCAGCGAAACCTTGCAGCCATTAAGGCCTTTGCTTCAGGCGTTCTTGTCCCCAAAGACTACATTTGGCCCCTTGACTCGGCTAATTACCTTAAGCCCGCATCCACCTTTGTGGCTGATGCTCACAAGGCCGGTCTAGAGGTCTACGCTTCAGGTTTTGCCAATGATTTGAGCACCAGCTTCAACTACAGCTATGATCCCTCCGCTGAGTATCTCCAGTTTGTGGATAATGGCCAGTTCTCTGTAGATGGCTTCATCACCGATTTCCCGCCAACAGCATCACAAGCCATCAGTGAGATGACTTGCCATCCACCATCCTCATATATATATATATATATATATATATATATATATATATATATATATATATATATATATATATATATATATTATATATATATATATATATTTCTCCTCGAAAACTTGATTAATAGGAGAAGCTAACACCCAATCGTTTATGCGTTCTTGCAGCTTGCTTATCTCACCAAAAGCGCAATCTCCCCAAAGCAGGCCATGCATTGGTCATTACTCACAATGGAGCAAGTGGAGAATATCCAGGCTGCACTGATTTGGCTTATCAAAAGGCGGTCGACGATGGAGCAGATGTGATCGACTGTTCTGTCCAGATGTCCAAAGACGGAATGAGTTTCTGCCATGATTCTGCAGACCTCACAGCAACCACCACTGCCATGACCGCTTTCATGTCCCGAGCCACCAGTGTTCCTGAGATCCAGCCCACCAATGGCATTTTCTCTTTTGATCTTACTTGGGCGGAGATCCAGTCTCTGAAGCGTAAGAAACTCTTTTAAAACTATCTCATTCTCAAGTAAATTGCTAAGATTGGAATGTGTCTTTGTCTCCAGCTCAAATCCAGAGCCCCTTCTCAACTTCTGGGGGATTCCAGAGAAATCCAGCAAACAAGAATGCAGGAAAGTTCATGACTCTCGTTGACTTCCTGGAGTTTGGCAAAGCAAAGGCAGTCACTGGAGTTCTCATCAACATTCAGGCAAGCCTTTTCATTTTGACTCTTAAAAGCTCCTTAAGCTTACTCAAGGCATCTCCACTAACGCCTTGTTTGTTGACAGAATGCTGCTTATTTAGCCTCAAAGAAAGGCCTAGGAATCGTAGACGCAGTCAAGTCCGCTCTAACCAATTCCACACTCGATAAGCAATCCACCCAAAAGGTTTTAATTCAGTCAGATGACAGTTCGGTTCTGTCCAGTTTTGAGGCCATCCCTCCGTACACTAGAGTCTTGAGCATCGACAAGGAGATCGGAGATGCTCCCAAGCCATCCGTTGATGAAATCAAGAAGCATGCAGATGCAGTCAATCTCAAGAGAAGTTCACTCGTCACCATCTCTCAAAGTTTTGCCACAGGGAAGACTAAAGTAGTGGAGGAACTGCACAAGGGGAATATCTCTGTTTACGTCTCGGTGCTAAGGAACGAGTACATCTCCATAGCGTTCGACTACTTCTCTGATCCTACGATAGAGCTTGCTACATTCATAGCAGGCAATGGCGTTGATGGAGTTGTCACGGAGTTCCCTGCCACCGCTACCAGATACTTAAGTAAGTTTAAACCTCGACCAGATCATGAAATAACAATATACAAACTAATATAAGGCTGATAAGATATATATGTTTGATGCAAATCCAGGGAGTCCATGCTCAGATTTGAACAAAGACCAGCCCTACGCCATCTTACCAGCAGAGGCTGGCGCTCTACTCTCCGTGGCAGCCAAGGAAGCACAGCCACCAGCTAGTGCCCCTAACCCACCTCTTGACACTACAGACGTAATTGATCAGCCTCTACCTCCTGTTGCAAACATGGGCTCCTCTGATGGAGAAGCTCCGCCACAGGCCCCTCCTAGTTCAAGGACCATTGCTACCTCTGCTAATATCGGCCTTTCCTTGCTGGCAATACTGGCCTTGGGACTACTCTTTGCTGCTGAATAAAAGATTGATCACACCATATAACTCCAAATGTTGAACATGTTCTCCTGCAACATATTCCAAACTGACACAATTTGAGCTATTTATGTTTTACTCATGTTAACCAAAATATGCAGCAAACAGTGATTTGTTGTTACAGATCAAAGCTCTAAAGAAACTGTTTGTTGTCATAGGAATGTTTGATTTCAGTAGAGATTTTGAAACTTGATAATTGCTCATAATCTGATTACGAACCTTCTCCACTAAGCAGTTTCTCCTTGCATAGTTGTTGACGTCTCGACATAGTGAACCTGCAAAAAAGGCAAAAACCAATGATCAAGTATAAAAGGTCCTCTACAAGAGAAAGGCAGTAACAAAATTACTACAGTCTCGGTCTCTCTTTCGAGGCGCTTAGAACGAGAACAAAACTAAAAGACCAATAATCTTTGAGGAAAGTTAGATCAACTACTACAATATTTATTCTCTTAGAGTCATCCTTATGGGTATTTCCTCCCTATTGTTACATAACACAGCTGCTCCCTCACACACTCTTCCTAATCTCCTAATTAGTATTCATTGAACTTGATCCTCCATATCGCTACCTCCACAACTGCTCCGTGGGATGAGAGAACCTTATGTCATACGTTAAGTATAATAAGCATCAAATTATCCCTCCATCTAGCCAAAGAAAGCCGGTTTCATTGCTCTTTACTTCAGTTCCAGCTTATGACTCTTAACTACTTGTCCACCTTCTTTTCCTTGCTGGCCGCTCTGCTTTCACCTCTGAATCCACAGGGCCTGCAATTTTTGCAAAAGGAAGTGTCTCATGCTCCATTTTCTTTACTTCTGTGGTGTCTTTCTCTGTGGGCATTGCAAGTTTGAACCGTTCACTGCGTTTCTTAAGTTTCTCAACCGTGTCCAAGTGTCGGTCTCCTGGTCCCTTCTCATTTCCATCTGTTGGTCTCTGCAAGGTCATGGTTACTCTTCTCTTCAGTTACATCCCGGTTCTTTCTAATAGAGCCATGAACAGGCTCGCTAACTCGGCCATTACTGCCTTTTTCCTTCTCTTGAAGTTTTGAAGAAGTGGATGATGCATTGGCGGTGACAGCATCGCCTCTCTCTTTGTGGCTTGCCCAACGCTCCAAATTCGTACGTTCTCTCTTTGAATCTTGTAGCTCATTACCAGAGGAAGAATTTTCCTTGTGCCTTTTGGTGGCGACAGGCTGCTGTGGGATCTCAATCTTGTAATTTCGTGCTTCGTTTGTTCCTTTTGAGCCCTGAAAGGCATGAATGAAACATTACAGACAGTGAGGCACAATAAAAATGTGACCAAACCATGAAACATAGTATTTATTAGGTGAGATTGGTAACCGGACAAAAACATCACAAAGTATATTGCATTCACGTTAACCATGCTACTTTAAGTTTGCAAAACTTGGTTGGGATTCATTAACATAAATTCATAGGCTAATGAGGCATACTGTCACTTCGTAACTGCCATTTTGTTCTCCTTGCTTGCTCCTCAATGAATCGGTGCCCTCTCGTTGTTCTTTACTCTTTTGTCTAGAATCTTTATGTTTTCTGTCTTGCAATCGCTGGCCATCCAAAGAATTAATAACCTTGTCACTTCGATAGGTATCATCCTAGAAAGTACACTCACACAGTCTCCTATCCTTGATCTTCTGTCAGCTCCGATGATGACGTTGTCATTCAACACAATCTGCAGATCGTCTTCACTTTCGCTCTCCCAATCATCTCCTTCTCCTTCTCCTCCGTATCCTTCATCGCCAACCTGTTCAATTACTGTCCCAGGAAGCTCTACAGCTTCAGAAGCAGACACGAAGAGACCAGGAATCGCAGGTGTAGAATCGGCATCGTGTTCGTTCAGGTCCTGAGAGATAGCGGTGGATAATTTGGCTTCGGAAACCCTAGCGACGGAAGCTGGATGAGCTTCTGCCACATTTTGATCCTGGGATCGGAGGTTGAGGTCGATGGAACGGAGAGGAGGCTGAGGCGGAGGAGGTTGGAAAACGTAGGAATAGAGATCTCCGAACTCATCGTCTTCGTCCATTAGTAGGAAGAAGAGGTGATTCGACTGAATGAAGCACGAGAAAGTGAGAGTGAGACGGTGAAGCTAAGAGCATGATCAATGCATGGGTGCTAAGAGGAGTGCTTATTTTTAATTTTTTTTTTAATTTTTTTTATTTTATCTGACTAAAAAAAAAAGCAACCAATTGCGGACCGCCACGTGTCAGTGGGGTCCGCAAAATAGTGCAAGCTCCAACGCTTAATCTGGCAATTCTTCTTCTATTCTGGTGGGGTCCATGCTTTAGCACCTCCTCAAGCATCTGCGTTGAGGGTGCTCTAAGGGCTTCTTCTTCTCAAGAAGTATCGGCTCCTTTTCGACATCGATAGGGCCTAAGAGCAACATTATTAGTGGGACTCTCTTAATGTCCCTTAACATTTTTTAATATTAATTTTAAGTTTAGGAACAAAGATAAGGGATTTTGGTAAATGAGTTGATTATTGGTGGGACTTAAACTTGTCCCTTAACATAACTAGGGGCGTAAACCCCGCGCAAGCGCGGGGACAATGATGTATTTGTAGCTCTGTTTAAATATTCGTTATTAGCTTTTGTGTTTTGTGTTGTGTTTAAATGTTGCTGTTGTAGCATATTAGTGTATTTTATGGTGTTTATTTGATGTCGTTTTATTTGAAACTAATGTTAATTATTCCAAACTTTGTAGTTGCTTGTGTTTCTTTTGATAATTTCTAGTTCGCTGTTACTTGGTTTTAAAGCAAACATTTTTTTGGTAATTCTAGTTCGCCATTACTTGTGTTTCAAAACAAACATTCGAAAAAAATAACAAATAAACTGTTGTTAAAATTGCAAGTGGAGTTTTATTTTTTTTTCCTTCAGGAGCTTAAAATGAGAAATTTTTCACCCAAAAATTCTTAATTGTTTGGGTGGATTCGACATTGGACCTGTAAACTTAATAAATGAATTATTCCAACTAAATAACATAATCAAACACAGACCAAGTTGAAAATTTCAGAGACTCTTCCGAGCTACACAAAGGCCGTAAAAGAAGAGGTGAACACTCGACATGATAGGCAAAAGCCGACTTACTTTGCCTGAAATGAACAAATTTTCTTCTTATTCCTTACGGTTGCACAAAGGCGAGAAGAGTTTGGTGCCAAATGACAAGCATGACTTTTGTCTCCTTACGAAATCCCAAGAAGTGAGCAGCGACCGTAGCAATGGCCAGATGAGCCATCACATCTTTCTTCTCCATGATAGTTTTCATGAAGTAACTAAACACCCACACAAAAAAAACACTGTAATTGAAGAAGGGCACAAGAGCTAACATATATGAGTAACATGTTTGTACCCGTGTAGATTGCATTTGGGGACCAACTCTCTGGCTGAGTCAACTTCAATAAACTTTCCCAATTTTCCTGTCTAGTGTAATTGATAAGAGGAAGAACTGAAGTTCAAAACCTAACACAAACGTCTTTAGCTACTATATGAAAGATAATAGCCACTCAAGCATGTTCGATAGAAATCCTCACCTTTGCGATTGTTGACCCTATTCTCTGTTCTCTATCAGAGGTACTTTTGTCAGTTCCATGAAGAATGTAATGCTTATAAAACCTGTTGAAAAAGGATTAAATACAAAGCTAGTATATGTAATCTGAAATGTATGGATTAGAGAGAAGATAATTACCAATTCTTGTTACCAATGAGCCCACCTATAAAAGTAAGATGTAATCAGCAGACGCAATTAGCATTGAAATAATATATTGATAGATAAAAAGACATTGACCAACGTGAAATACCTCTAAATTATTTTCGATTGGTGTACCAGTTGTAATTATACGGTGAAAACTTGGATCTCAAGCAAACTCTTGGCCCTTTGTGTGTTGGGGTTTTTAATAAGATGTCCCTAGAAATATAGACAATATCAATACATCACTATGATATCAATAATCAGCAACACGTGATCTTAGTGTATCTATACACTGAGTAAATACAATGACAGAAAATTGATCTTACTCACTAGTCATTTGTGAAAGTCCCACAGTTCCTCATTCTTTTAGCCAGTGAGGCAGCAGGGTTTTTGGTGCCACTACCAGAGCACGTTTGATCAGTTTCAAGTGGAGCAAGCCGGGAAGAAAGCTACATATCTATAATGCAAATCAACCCAGATCAGCAAAGTTACATTATTGAGGAAAAAATAAAGAAATAGAGTGTCGGTTGCAGATTCCCTTACCTGTATAGTTTTACCTAAAGCCATATCATCTCCAAGTATTCTACCTTTCCCTTGGGTGTGCAATGACCAGAGGCTCTTCAGCCCTTCCCTCTGATGTGGATATAACACTGTTGCAATCTTCCCAGTCAGTGAGAAGCTAAGATTTGGGGTCAGTTAATGAGATAGACCCTTCATCCTCCGACACTTTCTCTTCATAAGCATGTGTTGCAGCGTTGTGAGATCAGGCTGGCTTTTTAGGCTTTTCAAGATGGCTTTTTATTTCAGCGGCCTTTTCCATTGCATCATCATCATCTAAATCTTTTAGCTTAGCAGCATTCAACCTTCCACTGATCTTAGCTTCTCACTGACCTCTACACGTTCAGTCGACTTCTTTGAGTTTGCCCTTCCCACGGTATACCCTTCAGACTTATCAACAAAGTGCTGACCAGAAAATGGTTGCTGTCTTCCAACATTAGAAACTCTTTCTCCCTTTTCGCTAGCAAAAACCAACATTTTTTTACCTGTCAACGTGACTATCAGCACCAGCTTTACCTGTAGCAACTACATCTGACGAGGAGGACTCAGATAGATCCCATATCAAGGAAAATGAGGATTTAACACTCTCAAAGTCATTAGACTTGCTCTTAACTGGACCAAAGTCACTGCTTTGGTTATCTTTTTTCTTCTTAATCGACATAGTCCCAGGCTTAGAAGTCAAATCATAATCTCACTTTGTCCTCCACCACCTTGCATTTTCTCAAGGTGAGGTGAGGGAGAACTAAAAGTATGTGATCATCAAAAAGCTAGGGGGGTCACCTAACTTTGTGCTAGCTTCCTTCGATTCATCCCATGATGTGAACTTGTTCCTAGTTTCAGCTCTCTCCAGTGTTGCATCATATACAAGAAAACGCATTCGAGTGAACTTTTCTAACAAAAATCAAACAACAGATACAACCCAGATTTTGAATAACCCTAATTTCATATTAAAGGTACTAAGAACAAACCCCATAATCGAGTCAAACTCAGACGTACCTGGGGAATCAAAATCAGCCAAATCAGGATCGTCATATTTTTCCGATACATCTTCCTCCACTGAAGCCTTGCAGAGACGACGTCGTCAAATTACAATCATACGCTTCATTCAAGCCTTCGCCGGAAAAGGAACCGTCACAACCTTTGATTCATCGAAAGTGACAGAAGGGATGAAAGAGATGAAGCTATGGAGCGCCTAGGTTAACACCAGGCTTATTGGGCTCCGAAGACACAAACTTTACGGCCCAAAATGAAAAGAAAAAATGAATACGTGGCAGAATGGGAGAGACTCAACTCTCCCATTATAATATAGATTTTTTTTTTATTGTTTTGTTATGAGATATATAAGAAAGAAGTTTGAACATTAAAACATATAAAAGAAATATTCTCATATTTAAAAAAAAGTTGGCCAAAAAAACATAAAATTCAACTTATTAAAAAAGAGCATACAATACATTAATTAAAGAACTCTAATCATTGTTATTATAAAAATGACCAAATTTAGTCCATATATGTTCAATTAAATCGGTTTTTAATTGTTCATGGGCTTGTCTATCCCGGACTCTTATTCGACGATGAATTGTGTTGCCCTCGTTTGTAGCCACACCGACGGAATATGTAAGATCTTCATTTTGGCCGTGTTGAAATTGTAGAACGTCATAGAGACTCTCAGAATCTCTTTCATCCTCGACAATCATATTATGAAGTATGATACACGCTTGCATAATAGTTGCCATTTTTTCTTTATCCCATAACTGCGATGGATTTTTAATAACGGCGAATCTAGCTTGGAGGACTCCAAAGGCACGCTCAACATCTTTACGCACCGCTTCTTGGACTCCAAAGGCACGCTCCCTCCCGTTGACATTGAAGTTGACTTCCGGGGAAGCACCGTTAATAATTTCATCAAAAACGGGTGATCTATCAAGAATATTAAGGTCATTCATAGTACCTGGAGTTCTGTTCAAACCTCAAAACACACCACGCATGCTCAAGGGTGAATTTGGTATTCTGATCTGCGGCGTAGATGTCATGTGCCTTCTTCAGAACATCTGTTTCACTCTCACCACTCGCAATTTGTCTCTCAGCTGTTGCGTAAGCTCCACAGAACTTGTTGACAAGATCGTTGATCCTGTGCCACCTTTTCTTGCAGTGCATATGCTCTCTTCTTTCACCATCCTCTTCTCCGTGAGGACTTGCTGCGTAATAGTCTGCAACACGAGTCCAGAAGGTCAGGGACTTCTGATCATTTCCAACAAGAGCATCCTTGGACGTGTTAAGCCACGCACTTATTAGCACTTCGTCATCAGCTGGGGTCCATCTGCGTCTACCAACACGGTCCAGCGGAGTGCTCACTAGTGTGCCTGCTGGGGTTGATCCTGTGCTATCTTCAGGAGGTTGTGAAATGAAAGGGGGAGGGTTTTCGGATTCTCCTAAGTTAACACTAAGAGGAAAACTTTCATAACGAAAGTTTTCATCTTGAACACTACCATGTTGACTGTAAAGCAGTCCAAGGTAATTAGAGGACTGCGTATTTTGGAGCCTTGGGTCCATACCAGTGAGGAAAGAGAAGAGATTAAGGAGGCTAAAACCGAAAGGGATGATGGAAGAGAGCAAATAGCCATGACTATTTAAGCTCAATGAAGTTAATGCACAACCATAAACAAGAAAGGTCTAATCAGAATTAACTACACAAGCTAAAGGCTAACAACTCTCTTAACAAGATCATTCAATTTTGTAGCATTACGTTTGAAACAAACTAGATGTTTGTGACAAGTCTCTTAACTAAACATTTACCAGCAAATATACTTCATTTAAAGACGTAAAGAATTTTTTAAAACATGATCAAAGTTTCATTTACTTTCATATACATTCTATACGAAGTATTCTATACGAATCCCGCATACTATACGAAAGAATTCTCTAACTTAACAGAGCACACATGAAGCTTAGTGGACACTATACGATTGAATCTCTCGGATTGAATCAATACGGTTAACCCTAGTCACATATTCTATCTCAGAGACGAGGTAGAGATTGAATCATAGAATCACATATTGTATAATATCAAACAACGAATCATCAATCACGAAAGAAGGCTTTTTCTAACGGAATCTATACGAATCATCAATCACATATTGTATAACTCAAAACGATTGAATCTATACGATTAACCCTAGTCAAATATTCTATCTCAGAGACAAGGTGAAAGACATACATTGAGACGAGTGGATCGATTCTCGAACGATTGGGGTTGATCCGGATGAGCTTTGATGTCGGAATCAGCTCTGAGCCACGGAGATAGGTTTCTTCGATTTCGCCTTCGCCGTCGCCTCTCGAGTTTGAGAGAGATGAAGAAACGATAGAATGAAGGGAAAAAACCCTACTCGTGATCATCGCCTCCTCTCGTGCTGCCACGTACACCAAAGGGCCGAGGCCCGTACATCCTTAATTAAGTCACCATTGCCCGCGTCCTTTAACAAAAATCCGATTTTTGATTTAATTTTGGCCCAATATTAATGTAAGGGACGGCCCAAATCCCTGCAATAATGTTGCTCTAATTTATATTTGCCCAAACCAAAACAAATCTGGACTAATTAAACTAAATAAATGTTTACAAAAAAAAAAGAGAATTTAGTTAAATTAAAGAGAAATACCTTAATCTAAAAATGTTTTTATCTAATATTAAAAAAAAGTAAATATATATTTATACTCAAAATAAAAATAAAATAAAAATATTGAACTTTCAAAAAAAATTGATCATTTTTCGGAAGTAAATCTTTCAAATATACATTTTTAATTTTTTTATAACAAAAAATAAACTTAAAAATATATATCAAAAGAAATTTTTATTTTTTTTTAATTTTAAGTTGTAAGACTTCATCTCATAGCTTTAAATTCTATTTTTAGATTAACTAGAGCGTTTCCCGGGCTACGCCCGGGGTTATTTTCATAAATTTAATTTATTTTAAAATATTGTGTTATCATATTTAAATATATAGTATATATTAGAAACTATGATAAATATAAATTACTAAAATAAATTTTAACTTTTTAAAATGTTTTAGAATGTAAAACATAAATAATGATAAAATACATTATTTAAAATATTATCACAGTAAAAAATAGATTAAATTTCAATCATTTAAAATTTTGATTTTCTAACTCCTCTATTCATTATATCTTACTGATTCATATTGTATAATTAGTGGCTAAGAATTTAAGTTCTTACCAAAAACAGTAATCTTTCTAGAAGTATACATAAAATGTAAAATGGGCTGAAACTTTTCTTCCAATTTCAAAAATGTTGGATACAATAATTATTTTTTTATTATAAATGGTTTTCACTTTACCATCTTTTTAATATTTTAGAAGACTTTTATATATTTGTGTATCTTATTTTTTTTTTTAATTTAACCATATTTTATTTTACTATTTTCAGTGTTTATTATTTTATTTATTAAACTGATTATATATTATTAGTCGTTTTCGTCTATTTTGTTTTCTGATCTCTTACTTTTATTCAAAATATATCAATACATTAATCTTTACACCTGGTGTTTTCATAGTTTTATATTAATTTCAGATTAACACATAATTAATATTTGTGTATATGCAGTATACAATCTATTATTGTTTTTTTTTTTTATTTTACAATATATTATTGTTGAGTACGCTTAGGTGAAGAATCTGTGATTGTGATGCTTTTATTGCTTTCAGCTTTTAAATTGTTGATCAAGCACAGTTCTTGCTGTTTCATTGCTTCTTTCGTTTTTTTCAACTACCTACATCTCTAGCTCATCATATAAATGTGCAGTTCCAGATTCTATGACTGAAACATGGAAACTGTGTAGGACAAATATTATTAGAAGCAAAGAGTGTACGCCTGCAAGTATATCCCCAGTGCCAAATATTTTTTAGATTACATGCATTGAAGATTTTGATAGTTCTAGTGATTGAAGAAAATTGTTTACCATGTTGCATACTGAAAGCAAGATGAGTAGTTTTAGATATGAGGTAATGGTTTAATACTAAAGGATCTTCTTTGAGCTCAAATATTAAAGAAAAAAGGAAAAAACAAAGAGTAACAGAGCACATCCCTCATTTAGGAGCTCTTAAAATCACATTCTCCATTCTCTCTATCATTTGAGCATCCTCACCTTCCATCTGAAATTCAAAATTTTACACAGGCTAAGGAACTCACATTCACAATGTAAAGATTCTGTTTTAATCTTTTTAGTTACTGGAAGATCACAAACATATATGCCTTTGTTTGTTCTTTTTTCAAACAATGAGACACTAAAACAGAGATAAGCTTGAGAATCTAAGACCTTGATTGTTGTCGAAGAAACAATATATAGTTTCTAACAAAAAGTCAAATCTCAGATGTAACAAACGACTTATTTTGTCTGAAGATCTGTTACAATTTGGGAGATTGAAAAAACAATTGCCACAAGGCATAACTTTTGAATCTGCAACCTCTTTTTAGCATCATTAGAAGGACCAATTGTATCAAAGCTTTATTGCTCTGTGATCACATACGGTGGCATCTAACATACCATGTATTTTGCTGACAATCAACAAATCAACATGCTTTAGATAAATTGCGGTTAAAGATGAACCATAACCTTAAGGAATTAAAAAAAAAAGATTATAACCAACACTTTCTTGCAACTAAAACATATTGCTGCCGCACACATAGAGCTGTGTCTTTTTGAAAAAAAAAACACCATTTGGCACCTTTCCATTAATGATACATTTATATTCTGCAACATAAAGGGATGTTTTTCCTAACCTTAGCTTAAAAATCGTTTGGCTTGATCAATCTAGCCAATTTTTAAAGGGATATTACTCTTACCTATAATAAAACCAAATACAACAACTGAGTGATTTCATATCTACAAAATAAATTTTACTTGATTCCAGTTCAGTCTTAAGAATTTTGTGTTAACACCTTGATTAAAGCTGGTTCTGGTCCCTCTTAGCATTTTACTATTTTAGCTTCATTTGTTTCCTTAACGACAACCTTCGTGGACTTTGATCAAATTGTGCATCATATCCACATCTGTTAGACATAAGGAAATAATATTAGCAACATTGCACAAAGACAAATCTACTCAAACCAACTGAAAGATAGACATAAACCTCTGCGTAGTAGTAAATGTCACCCAACGTGTCAAGATTCTTATTGCAGTTGTCAACAAAGAAAAAAGAACCAGCCTTGTAAGGACCTAGAAAACTGATGCAGCAGAGAATGTAGCAGACAACCTTTCTGCCATTGAAACTACCTTGGACCATACACCTGTTACTATAGAAACAAACCGAAAATTATAATTTAATCTAGATATTAGAAGATGGATAAAGAAATTGAAGCTTTTGGGTAATCTTACATACGAACATTAAACACATAGAGTACATTGTAAAGATTTGAGAATCAGTAAGCCCTCAAATACAAAGATTTTGACCAGGTTTGACGTGTTGCTATGAAGTTTCCAATTGCTTCCATACAAACGTTTCTGTAAAAAATGAGCAGAAAAATATCAGAAGTCATACGGACGCAAACATTAAAGAAGAGAAAGGCTTCTCAAGGGATTATGGTTAGACAGGACTATGACTCATATAAATACCAAATATGAGAAGAAACCAAACCAGTTTTGTGTGAGCGATAAATGCTTACGTTGGGAGGAGTAAGCTGAAAGGACTAAGAACGTGAACTGATGAGATGATGTGGCTTATGATTATAGTTATGGAAGGTTGACATGGCAGAAGTTTATATTCTAAGTGGCTGATTTTATTTGCTTATGTGGATAGCCTCAATTCAAATGATATAAATGTATATTTACATCATTTAATAAAATTTATTTCGATCTAATTTTTTTATAAAAACTAGTGACATCCAAAAAATTTTTTATAAAAACTAGTATTCTTCTTTTTTTCAAAAGGTTGTTCTAAAATTGTAAAAAATATATATATTTAAGATTTTGACCTAAATTAAAATAAAATAATTATTGTTAAATTCAAGTAATTAAAATGAAAATAAAAATAACAAATGATCTCTTTTGCTCATCTTCATCAAACCGCTGAAGACAACCCGGATTGAATTAAACAGCAAGAAGCACTTTTTTCCCCGGAAAAGCTTAAATTTCCCAGGCAAACGAAAAAAAGGTTCTGACTTTAGGGTTGTGGGTAGCTGAAGAAGATGATCGGAGTGGGGAAGATGAAACTGTACTCAAACGTCCTCGACAAGCCACTCAGCAAAGGCAAACAAGAGGTATCTCTCTCTCGCTCCCCCCTACTAGATCCACTTTCGATCTGGATCCGGATCCAATAGTTTTGAAGAGGAGGAGGGTTCGATTCGCATCTCTCACCTTATAATCTTCTTTCTTTTGATCTCTTTCCGGTGATCCATTGTTGCAGGTGAGCCTGAGCGCATTTGCTTTCTTATTCTCGGAGCTTGTTCAGTACAATCAAACCCAGGTTGACAACATTGCTGAACTTGAAAGAAGGTAGAGTTTTTTCATATGATTTTTATTTTTCTTAGTTTGGATCTTCCACGTTCCGACAATGTTGTTTTTATTCTTGATCATGGTGTCTCTCTTAGACTAGAGGATGCTGGATATGCTGTTGGAGCTCGAGTTCTCGAGCTTCTTTGCAACCGAGACAAGGTACCTACTTGTGATATGTGTTGCCTGAAAGACCCAACGTTTCCTTTCTTATAAGTTTTGTTCATGTAAGAAGAGCAATACAGAGTTGTATCATGAGTCTCTCGTTGTTCATTGTGTCAGGGAAACCGAAGAGAGACACGGTTACTAGGGATTCTTTCTTTCGTCCACAGCACTGTGTGGAAGGTGTTGTTTGGAAAGGTGATTTTCAATTTGAATTAGTTGTTAGAGTCTTTCTATGGATAGGAATAGGATCCTGACTTGCTCTTAACGAATAGGTTGCTGATTCACTTGAGAAAGGAACAGAACATGAAGATGAGTATATGATCAGTGAAAAGGAGCTTCTCGTCAACAGGTTTAGATTGCTCTCTAGCTCTTAAAAAAAACGCAATTGCTTTAGACCAAGACAAGTGATGAAAAATGTAAACCGTATAGGTTCATATCGATTCCAAAAGACATGGGAACATTCAACTGCGGGGCGTTTGTGGCCGGCATAGTGAAGGTGAATGCATATTCGTGAATATGGTTTAAATGCTAAACTGGTTTAAGAAGAGAACATTGAGGCAGGTATCATTTACTGTATGCAGGGAGTTCTGGATAACGCAGGGTTTCCTGCTGTTGTGACGGCTCATTTTGTACCAATTGAAGGACAACAACGTCCTCGGACTACCATTTTGATCAAGTTTGCTGATGAGGTTAACGCATGCCCCCATATCCTCTATTTTCATTCTCTTTTCCTCATCAAAATTTTGGAAACTACTTAACCTTGACACCTGTTATACTTACTTGCCTGCACAGGTGCTTAAAGAGAGGCACGGCTAAGCCAGTGAGAGCCCTTTTCCCCACGATCTGGGAGCTATGTTGGCTTTATGTGAATTGCTTGTGCAAATCTGCTGGTTTGTTTTTGGGTGATTATATAATAGAGCTTTTGAATCGAGTTGCAAAGCCCTTGTCATCCGCGCATTGATGTAAACTACACATACATACCTTTCTATTACAGTTGCAGCTGATGTTACAAAGCTTTCTTAGCCGAGTTCTTTTTTGTTTCAAGGTTTCTATTTAACTTCATTTGGTTACCAGTCAGATACACATCATCATGATACCTAGCTTGGTTAAGTAATGAGAGGTTACTTTCACATAATTTTTTTTTATCTTCAGCAATTGAGTATCTGTTTTCGTACAAAAGCTAAGAACATATCTTCTTAGGCCTGGCAGTAAGAGAAGAGAACTCGGAAGGAGTTACTATATATCCAGTAGCCACAGGCCATACTACAAAAGCAAATAGACGTAACAATATAATAAGAGCAACTCACAAAGCAAAGAATGTAACAACAACAAAATCAGTTCCTGCCGAGAGGAAGTGACCTGCAAGAATAAGTCTCCCTGAAATCAGACTTCTTCTTGGATGAAGTAAAAAGAGAAGCATAGACTTCCTTGGTAGCATTAACCGGAACTGCATCCCCAGCCTTGAACTTCTTCACAGTAACACCATTGCCATTCACATTCCCATCATCCATCTGTCTCTTTGCAACCTTCACACCTGCATCAACCACCACAGCAACACCATTCTTGCTCTTCTTAGACGCGCCTTTCTTCTCTCTCAGCTTCGCTTTCTCCTCCTCCATCCTCTCCCTCAACAAGCTCACCTCCTCCTCTGTACCGTTTATCACAATCTTATCACAATCTTTAACATCCGCGTGACACACCAAACACGACGAAGACTTCACTTCCTTCAACGCCTTTGCACTCATCACATGCCCACATCCCCTCAGAACGAAAAACTTATACTTTCCATTAAACTCAAGCCCCGAGACCGGACACTGAAACTGGGCACTGGTCGTATCTCCCGACAAACCATCAGCCCCAGCAACCGGAGTAAGCTTGATATTCACCATATCCTTCAGACCCTTAATGTAATAGAACTGCTTAGGCAACTTCTTCAACAACAAAGCGTTCACCAAAGCTTCTTTGTTAAACAGATTCCCGAGGAGATCAATCACGCAAGGCTCAGACAAAGGCTCGTTAGACAAGGCGCAGTTCAGCCACTTGGAGAGCCTCTGCTCGTTAGGATCAACCTTGTCAGGCTTCTTCTCCGCGTACATGTTGAGGTAACAATCACGAGACTCGGCTCCCGTGGCACCTCCATCTCCTCCACCTCCACGGAGGCGAGGGTAGAGAGCGAGCACGGATACAGAAGGAAGCTTAGATACTCTGATCCGTGTAGAGGCGTTCAAAGGCTTCCCATCGAGAGCCACGCAGAGATCAGATAAAGATTGTCGCTGAGATGATTCGAGTAAGGAAGTGAGACCTGAGAGAGTTAGTACAGATTGCGAAGGATCTAATTGCAGGGCGACGGTTTGTTGAGAGTAAGGAGATTTAACGAAGATCTGGCGTCGGATGTGCATCGTGGCGGAGGAGACTTATTAGGTTTCCGATTAATTTGATCGGTGTAATTTTTGGGATCGAGGAGAGAGAAAGTACGGAAAGGGAAAACAAGACAATAAAACATACTTCGTGTTGTGTAATAATAATAGCTGGACCACTTACAGTATGGCCTTTGGGCCTGATACTATAAATGTACAAAACGGTTTAAGAGTTTCTCTATGTGGTTTGAACGTGTGAATTTGAATAAAATACACTATTCCAAAATATTTGGTGTATACACAAAAATTAAGGAGGGGGGTTATTGGGAGATGAATTTATATAGAGTCTGTGAATTTTAAAAGTTGATAGATTTTAAAAGTTATGTAGATTGTGAAAATATATGTACCTTAACTTATAAAATTTGATCATAACTTTTTTAGATTGGTATAGATTTTATGAAATGGTATTACCTTTTTTCTATTATTCTTTTTGTAAAGTAAATATATAACCACGCTAATCTACATATAGCATGATTATTTGTTTTGATTTCAAAACATGTTTTAGTTAAAAAGAAAATAATAGTTATACATACAAAATTATGCTAATATGATAAAATGAATGTTATATTTGTTAAGTAATTCATATGACATTTTAGTTTTTATTAATTAATGATAAAATAATATAAATATAACTATATATTCAAAACTGTAAAGAGTATATAAAAGATAATGAACATATAATTTGGATTGAAGGTGCAATAGGTATAAATTATTATTTTGTTTTTAATCACATGGGTTTTGAAAATCTCATGGTTACATATGATATTTTGAAAGTTGAGTCTTATGAGGAAAAATGAATAGAGTTTATTTCCCAATAACACTAGATTTAGTTAGACTTTGAGAATCAATAATAACTCAACTTTTTGAATAACAAAAAATTTGAATAGATTTTGAAAATTCTTAAACCAATAACAATGGATTAATTTAAGATTTTTGAAATCTATGAACCAATAACAATGCAGTCTCAAATTTTTTAAAGTTGATAAGAATTCACTTACCAATAACAAAAATTAAGGCATACACTATTTTTTAAAAAGTAGTATTGAAAATATAAATCAAAATTAATTCAACTAATCCTTAATTAGAAGTATAAAATATTATTGGTCAAACAGTTTTCAATAAAACTAAAACTAATATAAAATATCAATACATCATCTATTTTGAAACATCAAAAAGTTTCTAAAACATCATCTATATTGGAACGGAAAGAGTAACTTTTATAACATGATTACTTGCTACACAAGGCATAGTGTTAACCTAACATGACAAAAATTGTAAAATTGATCGTATATAGATACAAATCCACAAAGAGGGTCCAGCCACGACCAGGTACTACTTTATAAAATATTTTCTTTTTAAAACTAATATTTCAAAAATAAAATAGTAAAATGACAAATCTCTCAAATAGACATTTTAAAATTTTTGTCACAAAAATAAACCTTATAAAAAGATAAAAATATTTTTTTTATTTTGAAAATTTTACTTTTTTAAAAAATTTATACATAACCTCCAACAACTCAGTCATAACTCTAAACTTTAAGTTTAAATTAGTTAATCCAAGGGGTATAAATGTATGGAGAATTTCAAAAATACAACTTTCCTTGTACCACTTTTCATTTTCACCTTCATTAAAGAGATATTTTCAAAAATTCCACTTTTTAAGGGTCAAATTTTCTTAAAATTAATTAGAATCCTAAATTTAAAATTCTTAAACCCTAACCCCACCCTACACCACCTCTTAACTCTAAACTCTAAGTCTTAGATTAATTAATCCAAGGGTTATAAGTGTGTTTTTTCCTCTTAAAATACAAGGATAAAAGTGATTAGTGTATTTTTGAAAAGTGGTAAAATGAAAGTGGTATTTTTGACAATTTCTCATAAATGTATATTTACACTTTTTAGTAAAATTTATTTTGGTCATTGTTCTCTTTAAATGCAATTTTAGGGACAAATTTTTTTTTAAATATATTTTGGTCTTTATTCTCATAATAAAATGGTGATAAAAATGGTGGAGGAAGCAGAGGAAAGAAGACAGAAGAGATGGGAAATGAGAAGGGAGAGTTCATAAACCAAAACAACAATGACTTCTTCATTGATTCAATGTCAATGCTCTCCTCTCTTCCTCCTTGCTGGGACTCTTCTCTTCCCCCTCCTCCTCCGCACGCTTCCACCGTCGACGCCTCTTTTCCCGACCAGTTCCATCACCCTCAGGCACCAAACTATCATCTTACATCATGATAAATAATGTTTTTGATTCCTTGCATCACATCTTTTTGTTTGTCAATGCAGGAGTCAGGTGGTCCAAGCCAAGATGGGTTGCAGGCACAAGGGACAGTCTCCACCACGAGCGCACCTGTGGCTCGTCAAAAGCCAAGGGTGCGAGCTAGGAGAGGCCAAGCCACCGATCCTCACAGCATTGCTGAGAGGGTATATATCTCCATCACTCACTTCCTCCATATCTCTTGTGTTTCTGATTGTGTTGTTTTGGACAGTTGAGAAGGGAACGGATTGCAGAGCGTATGAAGTCTCTTTAAGAACTGGTTCCCAACACCAACAAGGTACTCAACACTTCCCTGATTTTTATATAACTCTTGTCTGGATCTGTACAATAACTGTATTGGTTGATGCAGACGGATAAGGCGTCCATGCTGGACGAGATCAACGAGTATGTTAGATTCCTTCAGCTGCAAGTCAAGGTACTAAGCATGAGCAGATTGGGAGGTGCAGGTGCAGTTGGTCCACGCCTCAACGGTCTCACTTCCGAGGTCAGTTTCTAAGTCCCTTATGGCTTTTTTAGGTCAACCATCATGATTTTTTTGGTGATTAATGTAGGTAGGACGGCTTAACGACCCCTCTGGACCGTGCAATATGGTAAACGGGACAGGATCATCCAATGAGAGCCTAAGGTCAACAGAGAATAGGGTGGCAAAACTGATGGAGGAAGACATGGGATCTGCAATGCAGTACCTTCTAGGGAAAGGGCTTTGCTTAATGCCTATCTCTCTCGCAACTGCAATGTCATCTACATCTAATTAGTCACTCTCGTGGAGCTCTCTTTAACCCCAAATCCAATGTCTTAGTAGCAGAGGAGGCAAATGTAGCAGTAGCTGCTGCACCTGAAGACTCCTCTACTATGGATGATGTATCTGCCTCCAAGGCCTGAACCATCATGTTGTTTCCTTTCTCTGTCTTAAGTTAACCCCTAATTATCCATTATTTACTATTTTCACGGTTACTTATGCATTAAATAATATAAATTAATTTACAAATATTCAAGACAGAAAACACTCGTATAAGTATACCTGTCTAGTTCTAGATACAGAACAGAACTGAACTGGTGGGACAGGAATGTAAGAGACATGCCTTCCACGTTTTTCCCAATTCGCGTCGTGTCAACGTTGCCATCGTTTGTTCAACCGAATATAAGTGGAACCAGTATAATATTCACGTTAAAGCTTTGCACTTTCTATAAATTATAGTATTATATCTCAAGGTAGTGCCCAATTCATGAACCGTGGCAGTTATTGGATAACCATGAATAAGACTTATCCATTAGAAGCAGATGACACACTCCTAATTTCCTAAGTTTGAATAACAGTGATGAACAAACTAAATCTATAACTCACGTTTCAGTAACTCATCAACGCATGCCTAACGACGAATAAAGATTGGTTTAGATATTTAAATGGTGGCCTAACTTTATTTTATGAAATAATTTACAGCAAGTGGTTTGATGAAGAATGACCTCATGATGTCAAAAAAAGAAGAAGAAGGATATCATATTCACATTCTAAAATGTATAGAAGCTGTGTAGTGAAGTAACAGAGGAAACAGATGAACCCTAACTAAAAAACTAAAGAGATTATTACATTATGTTTACATATGGGAGAAAAAAAGAAGGAAAATTTAAGAAACTTTCTTTAGTTTATTCGGCATCATCATCATATAAGAATCTCTTTTAAGTTTATGTACTTGTTCTTCTTCTTCTTCTTCTTCTTGGTCGTCTGCTACATATTCTTCTTCTTCATCATCTTGATCAGTGGTCCAAATCATCTTTTGTTGATAATATCTAAAGGCAACAAATAACATGAATGCTGCCCAGACACGGGCAACGACGGATGAGAGGTTCCAGACGAGGGTGAAGAGTGCCAAAGCCACCGCCTTTTTGTGGTTGCACGTTTTCCATGCGTCCCTGAATCTCATCACCCAGAATTTCCCTGAAAATGTACACAAACACCTGTTAGGTTAACTGTCTCAACGAAGATGCAACATATAAAGGGAATGATTCATTACCGTAAGCTGAGAAGTGGGTGGAGTAGGAGATGAAGATTCTAGGCACTGTAAATGCTCCAAGAAAGCCTGTGCTCACACAACCAAAACAAAGTTCTAAAAGCGGTGTGACAAATCAGGTATGAACAAAATGATTTTTCACAAACCGATTTGTTTAAAAAAAATCGGTCTCGATAAAAAACCCGATCTAGACGTCCGTCTAAACAATAAATCTTTATAAGACGTCTAACCACCATCGAATTATTTTTAGAACATTGATCAAAATACAACTCTATTTGTTAAAACAAGAAAATTATGCAGTCCAAGAGTTAGAAAAAATGGTAGAAGCAAAGTTACCAAATTTGGAAAGGTTCCAAAGAGTGATAGAAGAGCCAAATCTGGCCAAGATGAACAGAACCACTCCCATCTGATCATCATCATCTCTTTGTTAAGCTCAATAGAGTGAAAAGGAGAGGAGGAGAAGAAACAGGACTAACCTTGAGGGTGGTGGAGGGATCGCCGGAGAAAAGGGCTCTGAGTTGAAGCAGAGACTCGTTGAGGTAAGGCATTATGAGTCTGAGTATCCTCTTCACATCTTCCTCTCTCACTCCAACACCTTTATGTCTCTCCTCCTCATCCACTATTCCCCTGCTCCCATCCATATATATATATTCTCTCAGATTCTGAATTTCAAACACAAATATTCAAACATGCAAAGTATCTATGCATCATTTACCTGTGGATCACGGCTTTGAATATGAACATGACGCCCAGATAGATGAGTCCCATATACGCTACCACTGATATGAAGCTGCATATATTCATTTCCATTATACTTCTGCTACTTAACAATCACTCTTGTATTGCATCAGTCCAATGAGAAGAAAAACCTGAAGTTAAGATCATTAGCGTATGAAGAAGAGATGATGAGGAATGTTCCGAAGCCGAACACAAGCGTCGACCTTGATGCATCTCTCCACATCACAAGATCCTCTGTTTCATTTCATTCCATTCCATCAGTTATATTTACAACTCAAGACTATTGACATTAAAAAAAAAAAACTGTGTTTTCACTGAACACCATCGAGAATCTCACCCAGGCTCTGTAGTTTGCTCTGTGGATGAGTAAAGTTCTCTTCTTCATCTGCATATGTATCTGAAAGCAGTTGGGAAAACAGAGTTGAGTATGAAAAATTGACGGACGATGAAACAGAGCACTGAGGTTTGGGATTAAAAAAACCTTTGCTTGGTGGGACGGAGTAAACATAGGTTGCCCTTTGGATCACCGGCGTCGGAACTTTACGGACGGCTGACGGCGATGGAACGGTTCTGTTGTGAAATTGAGTCTCAACTCTGTTATCGCTACTCTGCTTCGCAAAGTTCATCTCTTTTACATCAATACTCTGTTTTTCCGTTTCTTCCTCCTCCTCCTCCTCCTCCTCCTCTTTATCATCTTCATCTTCTTCAAACTTCTCGTCATCAACGACTATCTCCTGACAGACACCGAACTCCTCGGCTTCCTCTGTGATCTGCAGCTTTTCGTCGACGGTCTCCTCTGTTTTTACATGTACATCCTCTGTTTTGTTATCAGCTTTCTCGGAACCGTGAGCTGGCAATGAGCTCACCTTCCTCAAGGGAACTGACTCAAACTCACCGGGCTTGACGATCGCCGTGCAAAGCTCCGAACGGGTCTTCTTAACCCGACCCGGAGTCTTCTCAACCCCTTCTACAGAACCAGATCTTGCCTTCTTCCCCTCCACCGACACAGTCAAAGTCTTGTCACTCAAGTCACTAGAGATCGACCTCCTCGGCGTCACCGGAGGAGTTGAACCGATCGATCTCATCCTCGTGAGCTTGAGAGAATCGGATTTACATACCCGTCTCTTCCCGTTAACACCCACCACCAAAGTACCCTCCTTTAAGCTCATCTCCTTGTTAGAGTTCTTGTCTTCTTCGTCTGCAGCATGAAGATGAATGGTCTTCTTGACGATGGCTTTATTACTAATAACTTCGTCGTGCATTCTCGAAACAGAGCTTGCAGCAACAACGCCAATCCTTCTTCTCCTACTGATGCTTGGGTCCATAGTACTGTGTCGTTATGTCACTGTCCTAGTGGTAATTGAGTTAAAAGTGGTAATGATAAAAATGAGCCTTGAAGCTGAAGGAAGATGGAGGTTGTTGTTGTTGGACACCAAAGTCAGATAATTGAATTTCATCTAATTTATCACTGATGTCTAGAGAGAGAGAGAGAGAGAGAGAGAGAGAAAGTAGATGTTGTAGATAGATAGAGGGGACCTATGTTTGGTCTCATGAAACCTGGTTTGGCTACTGCTTTTTAACTAACCCTTAAAAGCTTGTATGTGGTAAGATGCTGCTTAAAACACAATCATTAAGGTTTATTGATCACAATCTCCACCCTTTTTAACATAATTTTTTTGTTTTTTTTTCTTGAGAAATACCCTAAGATAACCCTACAAAAGTTTTTGTCACAAAAATAACATTTAAAAAAAATGACCAAAATACCAAAATAACATTTATTAAAAGGTTAACAAAATGACCAATATTCATTTATACCCCTTAGACTAACTAATCTATAGTTAGAGTTTAGAGTTATGGGGTGGGATTTTGGGGATGAGGTTTAAAATTTAAAAAACTAAAATAAAAATTATTTTTTTTAAAAATAAAAAAAGTTAGTTTTGTCATTTTTGTTCTTCAAAACTATTTTTGTAACAAAAACTTTAAAAAGAGTTATTTAAGAGATTTGTCATTCTTTCTTTCACTTCCTTATCGTAAAAGTTTACGTTATCAACATGTGTCGTGTAAACAAATGAATGGCTTCTCTCTGTATTCATCTTCATCATGAAAAATACTAACGGTTTGGTTGACTTTGGAATGTTAACCAAAGTCATTCATTGAATTGCTTTATCTTCCTCTTTTTGTTAACTCACGAGATCAAAGTGAAAAGCTGCTCTCCAATTTCACATTCATCATGAAAGTACTCACGTTTTGATTAATATTACAGATGGCTATAGACCCAGTGTAAATGTGCTTGGATTCAAGAAAGGAGTTAACTGAGCTGAAGATAAGTCAAATAAAACCATTTTGTTTTTATAGAAGGTTGAGTGTTTGGGATGAGAATGAACAAATAAATCCAATTTAACAGTTTTTATTAAAAAGAAAAATTTGGGATTGTTCTTGTAACATTTAGTTTGTAGTATACGTTGAAAAGATTAAAAAAAATGATCTGACTACTTATGTCATCAACATGTATTTAATTTTTTGGTCACTTATCTAGAAAAATTATGAAATTAAACATAATCGAACTAGAGTAATTGAATGATACCCCTCCATTTCATATTACGTGTTGTTGTAGAGATTTTTTTGGTATAAAATAAGTGTCGTTTTGGACTTTCGATGCAAAATTTATTAGTTTTATAGTGCAATTTATTTTTCTATTGGTTAAAATATGTAGGTGTATACGTAACTGAGTTTTGTGCAGAAAATATGTAAAATTAATTATTTTTAATTTCGTGTCCACAAAGATAAAGTGACAATTAATATAAAACAGAGGGAATATGTGATTTATTTTGAAAATGATTCATAATATTGTGTAACACGAAAGTACGAGAAAATGTTATGTGGTAACTGAATAATTAGTAAACAAAATTTTGAATCTCTTTCAAAAATTTAACATACCGTTCATCATACGAAATAGGTTTACAAACCAAGTGAACGGACGTGGAATGCTCATTAACCGAGCCGGGTGCTACAGTTTTTTTCTTATAAAAGCACAAAAAACTGTAATCTGATTGGTGAAATGAGTACCACCGACAACTTTTTCCGTGATGGAAAAAGATCATAAAACACAAGTGGTAATTATATAGACAAAAAGAATTACAAGCGTCCAAATGTAAATTTCAAGAAATAGCAATAAATATACATATAGTACGTTTATATTAAACACTAAAATACCATTACATGCAATGCTTAGGCATGTTGAGTACCTACTGTCGTTTACTACAATTTACAAATCTCGATCTCCATTATACATACAAGTGCAAAGTAGCAATTGCGTGCGTGCGCACGTGTCTAATTACACCTAGTTAGTTACTCAATTAAACTAATCACATAAGAGCTATAATCAAAATTAAAATTTTGTAAGAATCGAATCGGAAGTTGGATTGGTGGGGATTTGCTTAGACGGCACGTGGTCGAGTGGAAAAGCACGTGACTCATGTCACGTCTCCCCATACACCTGCCCCTCATTGTTTTTTGCCTCCCTTTTGTATTTGCATGCACCTTCTTTCCTCTCTTTATACGTTTTCTTTTTTTCAGTATATGATAAAATATAATTTGTTTTCCCTTCTTCATGGCTAATTAATACTACATTTATACGTTCTAAAAGTTTCGTGTTAGCCCAACTACTGTGGCAACGATTGGATTGTAGCAAGCGAGCATATAAATATTTTAATGAATAATTTGTTTAGTTGCGATTGACATTTACCTAAACCCCCCCAACATACACACACAGTCTTAATTTGTCATTGACTAATTTTAAAATTGAAAAAAAGTTAGTAAGGGATAATGAAATATAACTACATTCCCAATAATGGGCGTATCTTATGGGGATTAGATATTGAATTATCACAATTCACACAATCTATCTTAAAATATACAAACACAAACTTGCTTTGGAGTCTTCACCTGACTTGGGATCCTTAGGGCATGATTATTGCAGGTTTCTTAAACTGGGTTTCTTAGAAAAAGTTAAGAAACTGTTTCTTAGTTTTCTTAAGAAAAGTTAAGAAACTGTTTCTTAAAGTACAGTTTTAAGAAACAGTTTCTTAACTTTTCTTAAGAAAACTAAGAAACAGTTTCTTAACTTTTCCTAAGAAACCCAGCTTAAGAAACCTGCAATAATCATGCCCTTACACTTGATTACCATTTATAACTTTTGTAGTTTATCTCTCTCCCATGCAAATCCTCTCTTTACCTTTTTTTTTCATTTCAGCTTTTAAGCTTAGTTTAATAATACATTTTTAAAAAGCTTTCAGATTTCTACAATAAACAAAACAAAGTTCTCAGACTTCTACAGAAAAAATATACTTCTTTATTGATTAGTTTATATTGTGGTATAATATATTCTTAGTTTCATTTCAAAAGTATTTAGCAAAACAAAGATTTGGGCTTGCAAGCTCACCAAAAGGCCCAATATTTGAAGCAAATTCCAAATTCCATATAAATGGGCTTTTCACTTAGGTTCACGCTGTTTCAAGACCACCTTAACTGAAAGACGAGCTCTTGTTCTTGTAATGAGACAGATTAATATATATCGAGAAAAAAAAACAAGTGGTCGAGTAATAATGTAGGGATGGGTCTTACCTAGGGTTTAGTAGTGCGTTGCAGCTGCCACTCTCTTTCTTTCTCTAAGATAGCCGTAAAAGCTCTCTTCTTCTTTCTTCTTCACACAACTTTTGCTCCCGACAAATCGCAAAACCGTGTCTTTTTTCTTAAGATTCGTAAATGGAGGCTGTTATGAGCAGCGTCCAGACGGATCGGGACCCGCCGAGTAACGGATCTTACACCGTCTCCTCCTCTTCCGCTTCCGCCGTCATTAGAAAGATCGAGTTTCATCCCGCGAGGAAACCATTCAACGGCTTCTCTAATAAGGGTTCCGATTTCAAGATGGAGACTTTGAATCCCTGCTCTTCTAACAAGCGACCGTTCTCTTCTCCGTCATCTAAAAGGTCTGATGGGTCTGATCCGTTGGAACATGGGTTGGATCGGGAGCTTACTTTTAGCAGAAGCATCCGCAAAATCGTGAGTACTTAGCTGTCCCTCTCTGTCGGTTTTTGTGTGGGCAGAAAGGTTCTTCCTTTGTGGTTTTTGATGACATCTTGACGGTGTCTGTGTAGGGTGCTGGTTTGGAGAATCTCGGGAATACATGTTTTCTCAACTCGGTAGTGCAATGCTTGACTTACACGGAGCCTTTAGCTGCTTACCTGCAAGATGTTGGGCATGAGAAACGCTGTAAGTTGATTTTAGACGCTCGTAATGCTAAGTTTCTTGCTTGGTGTGGTGAAGCTTATACTGAGTGTCTGTTACAATCTTGATATCAAAACGTTTGTTGTAGGCCATGTGGCTGGGTTTTGTGCATTATGTGCAATGCAGAAGCATGTCAGGATTGCGCTTCAAGCTAGTGGCAGAAGCGTAGCTCCTAAATATTTGGTCTCGAACTTGCGATGTATGCTTCTCAGACCTTGTTTTGCTTGAACTTTTAGTGTGCCAGTCTCGGCTATTTACTAGCCAGACTAATGAGGATTCTCAACTGGTTGATTTAGGCGTTTCGAGAAACTTCAGAAACTGTCGGCAGGAAGATGCACATGAATACATGATCAATTTGCTGGAATGCATGCACAAGTGTTGTTTGCCTTCTGGTGTACCAAGTGAATCCTCTGATGCTTACAGGAGCAGCTTGGTGCATAAAATATTTGGTGGTAGCCTTCGTAGTCAGGTAAAGTTGCATCCTTTGGAGCATATATTTTACCTATGGGTAAAAGACTTATGTGACATGTTTAAATGGCCTCAACCAACCTTCACTAATATTTTTATTTTTCAGGTGAAATGCGCCCAATGTTCACATTGCTCCGACAAGTTTGATCCATTTCTCGACCTAAGTCTAGACATTTCGAAGGCAGATTCATTGCAGAAAGCACTTTCACGTTTCACTGCTGTTGAGCTCTTAGATGATGGTGCAAAGGTTTACCAATGTGAAAGATGCAAGCAGAAGGTTAGGGCTGTAAAGCAGCTGACTGTTTCTAAAGCACCTTATGTTCTAACGGTACATCTCAAACGGTTTGAAGCACATCGATCTGAAAAAATCGACAAGAAAGTCGAGTTTGCTCCTGCAGTTGACATGAAACCTTTTGTCAGTGGTCCTTCTGTAAGTAGACTTCGTCTTGTGCTCTATTTTCTAAGAATTAGTCATGTTCTTGGAGTTATTTAGAAAAGCTGGTTCATATTCTTAATCCTTGAGCTTCATGATTTCCTTTTATAACAATACAGTACTTGTGTTGAACAGGCAGGTAATTTGAAGTACACACTATATGGTGTTCTAGTTCATTATGGTCGAAGTAGCCATTCTGGTCACTACGCCTGCTTTGTTCGCACTTCAAGTGGCATGTGGTATTCCCTTGATGATAACAGGGTAAGCAGCAGTGTTCTACGTTCTTGGGTTGCAAAATTTTTGTTTCATATTCTACTGTTAGTGGATTATTTCTGTACATAGTTCCTTGTTGACGTGGCTAGTAGTAAGTTCCTCTTTACATTATTGCTGTAGGTTTTCCAAGTTAGTGAGAAGACTGTGTTCAATCAGAAGGCGTATATGTTATTCTATGTTCGTGATAGACAAAATCCAGCCCCAAAGAACACCGTTGCCGTGGTTAAAAAAGAGACTTCCAAAGAGAACCTTAGCACAAACAGATCTTCATTGAATATATTTTCTAGCAGTAATGATCAAGTGAATGGCTCAGCAGCCATGAAAGCATGTAGTTTAAAGGCTCCTGTTGCCAATGGTACAGCACCCTTGAGATCATGTGATCAAGGTGCTCTTGCTGTCTTGACCCAAAAAGACTTGAAGGCCAAAGAGACTCAGAAAGATCCCCCATGCAATGTGGAGAAAAAAGAGATCCTCAAGAGGGAGAATGGTACAACACCCTTGGCATCATGTGATAAAGGTGCTCCTGCTGTCTTAACCCAAAAAGATTCAACTGCTAAAGAGACTCAGAAAGAGCTCCCTAGCAGTGTGGAGGCAAAAGCGATCATTAAGAGGGAAAAGGGTTCAGCACCCTTGAAACCATGTGATGTACGTGCTCCTGTTGTCTTGACTAAGAAAGACTTAAATACCAAAGAGACCCTTCAAAAGGAAGTGCCTCTTCCACAGGCTAATGGGGAAGTATCTTTAGTAAAGGAGGGTTCCAAGGCTGCATGCACAGTATTACTAGGGAAGGATTCTCCTCTCCTGGATGGCAGCACAAACACTCAAATTCATGTCAACTTACCTACTTCCGTAGCTAAAGCTGAAAATAGTGTTGACGAGAAGAATTCTGTTAATAACTTGGACGAGGCTGCCAATTCACAGAAGGTGAGTGTACAATTAATTACCTTCACGAGTCGACATCTTGCGTCTTATGGCTACTTTTTTATTGATGTGATTAAGTGTTTCTAACTTGCATTTGCTACTTCTCTCCAGGTTAAAAATGTATCAATTGGTAACTCACCTATTGAAGCTGTTCTTGTTAATCAGACTTTAGGACATCAGTTGGAGGAATCGGCCACTTCCATTGAGTCAGTGAATGCAAGTTCCGATGAGGGGGCTCTCACCGCACCAAGAAAGACTCGCAAGGGTAACCTGAAAGCGCTGCAGGTGGGATTAAAATCTTTTAAGTTGATCTTGGGCGTACGTAAAAAGAAGAAACAGAAAAAGAGAAAATCAAGTACCTTAGCCGGTAAGGTTATTTCGGAGGAGCTCCTATCCAAGAAAAGAGCTACAGATCAAGAGCGTAACACTTCACAGATAACTAGCAAAGTTGCTTCTCCTGGCTCGGCTTGCTTGAATGGGAAGGATAACAGTGTGAATGTCCATAATGGGAATCTGTTGCTTGGCTCTCCAACCGGAGAGCTCAAGGAGAGAACTAATCAAAATGGTGCCGCTCTTGCATCAGACCAACAGCAAACGTTGAAGAGCTCTGACATGTCTGAAGCAGACCAAAACGCCAAAAGAAAGAGAGAACTCTCAAAAGAACAACAGAGCTTGATACATGAAGAGCAGGTGACCGTTCTCACGCGGGGTTTGCCAGAGACAGTGGGTAAGTTTTCCCTTTTCTCAACTTAAGACTGTTAGAAATTTAGTAATCATAGATGCTAATTGCTGTAACGAACTTTATCAGTTAGGACTTGGGAGATAACATTATGATTCTGCAACTCTGATTTTTCTTTTATAAGAACTGGCATCAATCAAACAGTTGACCTGAGCAAGTGCTTTGTCTGTGTGATATGTTTGATGAGATCAAATCTATTAACTGTTGCAGTTGCCAAATGGGATGAGGAGGTTTCAGTTTCTAAGATGGGAAAGAGTGAAGACTCAAGAATCGGATATGTAGCAGATGAGTGGTGAGCTTGAAATTTAGAGTTATTCTCTCTGGGTTTTGATATCATTAGGCAGTTGGTTTACATGGTAAATGGTATTGTAAATGTGGCAGGGATGAAGAATATGATAGAGGGAAGAAAAAGAAGATAAGGATCAAAGAGGAGATGTATACAGGGCCGAACCCGTTCCAGTTGTTTGCATCGAAGAAACAACAAACAGATACAAAGAAGAAATGGACAGAACGCATGAATACTGCAAAGACAGGCTTCCGGATATGAATAAGTGAGACCATCCTTAATCGATTTAAAAAAAGAAATTGTAATGCACTTGTTGCTGCTGTATTTGCCTTAAAAAGTAATGTTAACAACAGAGGAATAGAGAGGCTATAGACAGTAGACGATGTTGTGATCTCTTTTTTCCTCTCAGTTTTGTTCCGTCTGTGATAAACAGAGAAAGAAACACCTCATCTTTGATCTCTTGTCTTGCTCCACCAGTTTCATGCTACTCTCTACATCTGTAATAAGATGCTTTTGCAAGCATTTACATTGTAAAACAGTATCTAAATGATAGGATCTTTCAAGCTGTGTCAGTGACTTTTATACGGCTGTGTGATGAACGGTGTAGCCTTGTTACAAGGCTTGGCGTGGGCTCTGAGTTAGTCAACATGACATGGAAATACTTGTCGCATACTGCTTTCATGAACAACCAAAAAATAAAAAATACTGCTTTCACGAGCAAACAAAAAAATAACATAATATCGTTAAACGGTAATAAAATAATATCGTTAAACGGTGAATAGGTATGAACAAAAAATAAAATAAAAAATAAAATATTATCGTTAAGCGGTGATTAGGGTTTTATAAAAAAATATTATTTATTACTCTCTGTTTTAATAAGATGGATGTTTTAAAAGTTTTGCATTTCTTAAAAAAACATATAATTTTAGTTAATAATAAATTATTTTCTATTGTTAACTATTCTCCATAATTTTTAACTAATAAAATTGTAAAAACAAGTTTACAATTTACATTAATTAATATGTAGAAAATATTAATATATATATTTAGAAATAGTTTTTTTCTTTCTGAAGTATGAAGATGATATTTTGAACATCTAGACTAATTTTTAAATTATTGGTTTGAAAAATCATCTCACTCATATTGATTTATCGACTAGTGCCGGACGCTTAAATCCATTTTAAGAATACTGCAAAATATAGAATACCAAAACGGAATGCAGTTCATTAAAGGATTCAGAAAACGTCACGTAGTTGAGGCCGTGGATATAAAAACTCACTCCTCCCTCCACCACAATCTCCGATGCTCGTCAGTTCATATTATCCACCACCATGAGTTCGTTTTTGTTTCCTTCTTCTTCTCCGATTCCCAAACCTCACTGGCGCGCGAACTCTAACCCTAAACCAAATCGCCCGATCACACTCTCTACTCTTCATGGCAACTCATATTCATGGAGATTATCTTGTAAACTTAGTCTCGATTTCGAGGAAAGCGTGGAGGAAGATGAAACCCCTCAGTTTCTCGATTTCTCTACAGAGGAAGAGGCAAGTTTCGAAAAGGAAACGGTTTCTCCTCCAACTACGACTCTGATGCAAAGGAAGAAGAAGAAAGTAGATGAAGAGACCTTAGAAGATAGATTCAAGCTCAGAAATGGAAAGGAGGTTGTTTTCTCTTCTTCTTCGTTGGCATTTCTTTATGGTTTTAAGTATTAAAGAGCATAGAATCATTTTGTGAATTTGCAGGTGTTTGAGGAGAAGGCGTATCTAGTGGGAGTTGAAAGAAAGGGTGATGGAGAGTGTTTGTTTGATATAGAGGAGTCTCTCGAGGAGCTCGAACAGCTTGCGGATACTGCTGGTCTTATGATCGTTGGTTCTACATATCAAAAGTTTGTACTTTTATAGTTCTATATGTGTTGATTGTTCTGTGTGAGAAGTGGATTCTAGGTCCCTTGTGATGCTAATGTCAATGATTGTATGGTATACCACAGGCTAGCTTCCCCAAATCCTAGAACTTACATTGGATCCGGAAAGGTCTCAGAGATCAAAAGCGCTATTAATGCACTCGACGTTGAGACTGTGATCTTTGACGATGAACTTTCACCAGGGTAACGTTTCTGACCACCATTCCTCTTGCATCCCTTTTAGCTCAAGTTTTATAAGTTTTTCTTTCTTACTGCAAGGTATTCTGTTTCTTCCTTCACAAAACTGTTGCTTGTCTGTGTCATCCAGCTGATTAATAGTTACTAAAGTGGTCACTGGATTGTGTCGTATGTAGGTGTTTCATACTCTTGTTTGTTTCCATGTGTGTGTGTGTTTCATATTTTTAATTTCAGGCAATTGCGTAATTTGGAAAAGGCCTTTGGTGGGGATGTTCGAGTTTGTGACCGCACCGCCCTTATCTTGGATATTTTCAACCAAAGGGCCGCAACTCATGAAGCAGCCTTGCAGGTAAGATAAATCCTACAAATAGAGATGGCCGTTGTGAAGACTTTTAGTTATGCTCTTCAGGAGCTGTGTGCTCAATCTGTAATGGTTTGCAGGTTGCTCTAGCACAGATGGAGTACCAGTTACCACGATTGACTAGAATGTGGACTCATCTTGAGCGTCAATCAGGTGGCCAAGTTAAGGGTATGGGAGAAAAACAAATTGAAGTTGATAAGCGAATCTTGCGTACTCAAGTAAGTAAAATATGTATACATTTCTGCAGTTTTTGGCCTCTTTTGTTTCTGCCCGTTTTTTGAAGACATACGATAGAGTTTGTGATTATATTTGTGCTGAGCAGTTTCTTAGGCTCTGTGTCTTTGTTTATGTTTTTCTGTATTGGTCCATTAAGATGAAAGTGTATTGAAATGTTTTGATATTAAATTGGCTAGATTGGAGTTCTCAAGAAAGAGTTGGAATCTGTTAGAAAGCATCGGAAGCAGTATAGAACCAGGCGGGTTGCTATACCTGTTCCTGTTGTATCTTTGGTAAGTTCAGGACAGTATTTTTAAACTCGTAGGAATTGATCAACCTTTCCTTTTCATATGTGAATGTTTATGCCGATTGTGTTTTAGGTTGGTTACACAAACGCTGGAAAGAGTACACTTTTGAACCAATTGACTGGTGCTAATGTACTCGCTGAAAATCGTTTGTTTGCGACCCTTGATCCAACCACGAGAAGGGTTCAGGTCAGTTAATTTTGCTAGAAGAGCAGATCTGCGATAGCATGTTATTTAATGTGGTATCGGGTTTTGACTTGAGATTTATTTTCTGGCTCCTTGTTCGTCAGATGCACAACGGGAAGGAGTTTCTTCTCACAGATACTGTGGGTTTTATTCAAAAGTTACCAACCACCTTGGTAAGGTCCTAATGGCTATTTTTCAACTAGCTCGTACCTGGATATCTCTGCATGTGCTTGCATCTATTTGTTAGCATTCCAATAAGTGTCTTTTTGGGACTGCGTCGTTGTTTTACTTAGCTGGAAAGTGTCTCTTGCAGGTTGCTGCTTTCAGAGCAACACTCGAAGAGATATCAGAGTCATCCCTTTTGGTGCATGTTGTTGACATCAGGTTTAGTAGTTTCATATCCTGGTTATTATGGGCTAATCATTCATAAGGCATCATAACTTTAACTCCTAATGATGATATGCTTGTAAAATGTTTAGCCACCCACTGGCAAATCAACAAATAGAAGCTGTAGAAAAGGTCATGTCTGAACTCGATGTTTCGTCAATCCCAAAATTGGTTGTGTGGAATAAGGTAATGTAAAGTAGTAGAGAGATGAATATGATCGTATTTTTCTATTCAGTCTCCTTTTTTATGTGCAAAATAACGTGGGTACAAGTATAATACTCTTTACGCCTCGGTTAGGTTGATAGAGTGGATGATCCTCACAAGATAAAGCTGGAAGCAGAGGAACATGGGGATGTAATTTGTATATCTGCTCTGACTGGAGAAGGACTAGACAAATTCTGCAATGCTGTTCATGAGAAGCTTAAGGTTTCACTTTCATCAAAATGTTTCGATATTCCTGGTTTTACAATTAACACCCATTGAAAATTTAGTTAATTAAAAATCTGTTACAGGATTCAATGGTTTGGGTTGAAGCCCTTCTGCCATTTGATAAAGGGGACCTTCTAAGCACCATACACAAGGTTGGAATGGTTAAAGAAACTGTGAGTAGATGACCGACCATCTTGCGTGGTTTCTTTTTTTTTTATTGGTATAGATGACTCAGACGATGCTCATGTCTTCGTCTATGTAGGAATACACAGAGAACGGGACGCTTATCAGAGCACACGTTCCGCTTCGTTTTGCTCAGCTGCTGAAACCTATGAGACACTTGGTCAAAGATGCGTCCCATATGCAAACAAGGGTGAAGTAGAATCATAGCAAGAACCTGAAGGCCTGTCTTTTCTTCGGAATTGTAGACAACATGTGGTTGGCCAAAAGCACCCGAAAGCACAACACGTTCTAACAACATCCTGAACATAAACCACAAAGAATGACTGTAAGGAATATTCGTCAATCAAAAAGAATGTGGATATACAAAAGCAACATAAGCTTGAACCCTATTTGAATTGTGTAGTGGCACACCCTTTTTGTACAGAGTAGAGCATCCTTTTGGAACCATGGGGTGTCATATAACTATTTCAGTTAACCAAAATGCGCGGCTACCTCGATACATGATTTACTTATAGTACCAAATCTAACACATCAATGCTTACACTGACTCGGAACAAACATCTTATCTTTAACATATCAACACTTTCAATCTATAATCGGCTTAAAATTTTAGCCTATACATTTATTCCATCCAACGGCCTTGCTGGCGGCTTAGTTTCTCCTTCTAGTTTCCACATGAAACATTTTACAGAACAGCAAAAAACAGGTACAAATCCATGCAATATTTTTAATGAGATCATTTCTACCTATAATTATAAACAAGCAGAGGTCTACAAGCTGCTCAATCACTCAGCATCTTCCGCAGTGAAATCAGGCTCAGGAGGCTTCTGCAGCTTTACCAACTCCCTAATCTTTGTGTTCCGGTTCCTGTGTATGGTGCGCAGCGCACTAGCAGCAAACTTTGTGACAAGAAATGCAGCTCCCATGGAGGATGATGTTCCAGTGGTTGAGATGGGCACAGCGGCCTCGGCCTCTGCCTCTTCCATCTTCTTCCTCTTGCAGTACCGTCGCCATGCAGCTTGGATAAAGCAAGCAGCCCAAGTCCTCCATTGGTGAGAGTAAAACCTGAATGTGTGCTGCACTTGCCTGCTATGCAAACGCCTGAACTGGCTTGCTACAAACTTCAGCTCCTCTGAGGCCAGCGCAAAGGCCTCTACCTCTGTCAGAGCTTTCACAGTTCTCGTGGAAGAAGGGAGATTCACACCTGATTTTGGATCCAGTGCCCATGTCAGAAGCTCTTCACCGCAGAACTCTCCTTCTTTGAGGAGACTGTAGTTGAAGAAACCGCTCCTGCCTCCATCTGTTGTCACACTCTCGAGGCGGCCACGTATTATGAATAGCATCTCGTCTACAGGGTCTCCTTCTCTGACTAAGTAGGTACTCTCTGTGAACAAGCTTGGTTTTAGCCGCATGCAGATCGCATCCAGCAGCTTGTCGTCCATGCTCTCAAACAATGGAACCTAATATTATGGTGATAACAAATAGTAAGCATGTTCAGTACCAACAGTATCATGAACATAGTTAACTAGTTAAGTGGTTGTGTCCTTAATATTCAAATGATCCTATGATCTTCTTAAGAAGTTTGAATAGATAACAGTGGGAAATCATTACCCTGCGCACTAAAGCTAGACAAAGATGGCGCTTGATGTCTCTCCGGAGATCCTTGGGGAGATTCTGCACGAGATACTCTTCATCTACACCACGTGTCTCCAGCCATTTATACTGGTCATAGCGTCTCACACGCTGCCTAAGCTCTTGTGGTAACATCCTGTGATGCATCCACTGTTCTGAATCACGCCTCTTCACTCTCATTTCTTCCAGCCGGATGGTAAGAGATTGGAGATATGTCTGTCCCAAGATTTCATATGTTGTTAGACAGTCCGTAACAAAAACTAGGCTCCCATTAAAAGAGCTGGCAGGAAATTGCTATTGATCATAGCTAAAGTCACCTGCATGTTTCCAATGAGGAGAGCAAAGAGAATCAACCCAGCAATGGCCAGAGAGATGGAAAACATAATCTCCAATGGGTATGTACTTGTTTCAAGCCCTTGTCCAAGTGTACTGTTGTTCAACCAATGAAAGTACAATTTGAATACAAGGAAGTAAAGAATGTGTTATGTATATATATGAATCTCAATGAAGCAGAACTTTGAGCAAGACATGAAAGGAGTTAACAAAAGGTTACCTCAAGTTCTGAAGACCCCACCACAAACAATAACAATATTTTGTGATGAACTTTTGAGATGAGACAATGCCAGATGATAAAGCCTGTGTATAAATCCCAAAGTCAAATGGAGGATTAGGATCATCGAGCTCAGCACGACACTTGGATTGAAGAACAGATTCTTTGGTCTTGTTCCAAACATCATAGCCGTCCATGTTTTGATTGCCACAGTACAAGAAACCTGTTGTGCATTTCCCTGCAGCATCATTACAGGCCTCCTGCCAACAGGCGTCGTTACGTTCTAACGCTAAAAGGTACCAAAACGCTCCAACTATCTGCAAAATAAGCAACAGTGATTGAATCAATATAGAAACTTACCAATCAGGTTATTACCAAACAGTACACAAGCAAAACTAATACGATCAGTTTTGCTATTCATAGCAAACTTGAGACTTGTGATCCCATGCAACAAAATTAAGATAAGAAGGAATGTTATAGAACAAAGTCTATAGAAACCAGGCTAAGATAAGAAGGAATGTTATAGACAATCATTACAGTCACATAGCTGAAGGTAAAATTGGCAAGCATTGAACAAAAAGAAATGTAATTTATAAAGACAAAAGCTAGGCACTTACATGACTTGCAAGCATATATAATAGCAGATAGTAGGCAGCACCAGCCCAAGCAGTTTCTGCAAAGACACCTGCTGTCCTTTTCAGTTCTGATGTCAAGGGTAAGACACGAAGAAACCGCGGTATATACTGAACCAAAACAATGAAAAGCAAGGCCTGCTTTGTAGCCAATACATCCGATCCCCTTGACCTTTGCAAGAACCTCCACACTACAATCTTCACAATACACAAACTGAATAACGTAAATCAAATGCATCCTTTCAACAAAACCATCATGCACAGAGCTTAAAAGTTACATAACCAACCTGAGGGACAGGAAGCACAGAGAGGAAATCAATGATAAACCACCGTTGCAAATATCTCTTTGCTATCTGTGCAGGATCTATCACAAGCTCACCACGCCCAAAGACCCTGGACGAGGGTGCAATATAAGCAGTCCTAAACTGGAGAGCCATGTGAGCAAGATAAAACACATCGATGAAAGTCCTGAACGTAGTTGCTGTGATAGCAAGTTTCCGGTCAATACCAAGACACTTAGACTCACCATCAATCACAGGAAGATAGAAGAAAAAAGGGTCCACGAACACCGAGAGAATACACGAAACAACAAACAACTTATTGCAAAACAAAAGAGTTTTGTCCTGAGGATCAAATATCTTCTTTTCAGAAACTTTAAGATCTTCAGGGAAGACAGCTCTATAAACACCGAAACCAAGTGAACGACCTATGGATTTAAGACCTTTGGAACCTTTTTGGAAACGTTTCTTGAAGGATCCAGATGTGTTGTGGCTTCCATGGATAGGATGAAGTGGTCCACTGAGACTAGAGGAGTAGTTATGTTGGCGGGATACAGATGATGATGATGGTAACTTAAAGTCCAGATCATCCACTCGACTTAAGTATATGAGACCAACAGAGAAGCTTTCAGATTATATTAAGGAGTCATCTAATAAACCAAAAGGATGCACTAACCTCACAAAAGTTTCTGGTTTGCCTGCCATGATTGATTACTAGTTTTGAATAAGAACTCTATAACCTTGAAAGACTTAAGTCCACGATCACTGGCTCTATTGATAAAGAGAGAGAACACAGCTTAGTTATACTGTTCTCATGAGGAACAAGCTACATCATCAAAACAAAAGAAAACATTTTATTTTTTCTTTTTTGCATAAATAATACATGCCAATGGTTCAAGATTCACTTACTCTCTCACCAATAAATGATTAGCTAGTGAAGCAAAAAAATCATTTTGATGCATTTATATAATAGACATCTATACAAAGTAGTAGAGACGAATCAAGAAACATGAATCCGATACGAGCAGAAAAGAGACAAGAACCTAAGAACAGTTATAGGAACAGAAGAACAGAAGTGAACTTGCTAAAAGAAGAAGAGAGAAGACAGTTTACTTACTTAAAAGCTAATCCATGGCTTTAGACGATTATTTCAAAAGACCCGATGATGATGAGGATAAAGCTTTTTGCAGTTTGAGGAAAAAAGCAAGAACAAGCAGACACAGAAAGTGGGTGTAAAGCGAGCAGACCAGACAAGTGGTATCTCTCCTTTACCAACAAAGAACCAAAGATAAAATAAAATAAAACTAAAGCAATGAAAGGAGAAAGGCGTAAATGACGATTTTACCCTTGATTATTAGATTTGACCTTTTTTAAAACTCAAAAGCAACCGAAAAAAAACAAAGACTCTCTCTCTTCTTTAGAGAGAGAAGTCTCTCTCAACTTCCTTCTTCACAGAATATGATCTTTCAGAAGGATTGAGAGTTATTTTGTTTTTTTTTGTTGTGTAAAATATTCGATCTTTATGTTTCCGCTTGCGGATTTTCAGTTTCGCTTTTGCGAATATTCTTTTGTTGTGTTTCAAACAAAGTTTGACTCTCGTTCTTCAAGTTTATCCTATCAAACTTTGGTTTGAAGTCAATAAAGTGATCCGCTTTTATAAAATAGGTTTCATCGGATCTTTCCTAGTAGCTCTCTGGGTTTATATCTTATCCCATCCAATCTCTCTTCAATTTAGAGTCGCCGATCTTGGACTGGGTAATATCGTCTCCGCTTAATCCGCAGTCCTTAGTGGGCGGAACAAGATCTTCGGTCGCATCTGTATCGAAGATGTGGAGGTGCTCCAGCCGTTTGTCGATGAAGATTGAAGATGGAACGGAAGGTAATCGAGGAGAAGCTGCTTTAATTGGTATTGGCATGGAGAAACAAGGTTTTCTAACGACGGAGATGGATGAGTCGTGGTGGTGGGTTCAGGAAGAGTCACGAAGGAGCAATTAGATTCAGCGGTGGAGAAGCTCGTGAGTGGCCGAGACTGCCGCTTAATGAGATGGTGACACGTGGTCATGAGTGTCCCTTTGTATCTTCTTCGCTGGGCACGTGAACAACCTATGCCGACTCCAAACCCTTAAAAAATTTAATGTTGATCTGCTTTGTTGCTGGACCTTGTTTTATGCCCATACCAATGTAACAAGCCCATTTGGGTTTCTTCAATGAAATTGAATGTCGACAAAAAAAAAAATAAAACTCAAAAGCAAATGTGTTTCAAACACACCGTCATTAGTCTTACTGGTCAACCGGTTGGATCCAGTTTTTTAAAGTATAGATTTTTTTATTAAATAAAAATAAAAATCAAGATAAATTAATAAGCCAACGTATACTTCGCAAGAAGCAACAAATAAACCTCGGACTAGCCACTCGAAATCCCAATCGGGTTTCGGTATGTGTTCATTCGGAATTCAATCCCATTCAAATATTATAAAAATTTAGATTAATTTCGGTTCAAATTTAGTCGGTTTCAATTCATGCTTAATTACATGTCCAAAGATCCAGTTGAATCCAAAATAATTTCGGTTTCAGATACTTATCGAGTTATCGGTTCTAACAATATTAATTAATATTTGATTAAACTCAATATATTCTAATCATTTCTACAATTTTATGTATTTAGCTTCCTCAAATCATATTGTTGTCTTTCAGAATAATTTTATGAAATTTGTCTATAACCATGAAAGACAATCATACATAATGAAACATAAAAAATAAGTTAACAACTAACAATTCTATAAACATAAAAACAATATCTACATTTCAAAATCTCTAACATTGTTTAAACTTCAAACAAATTTATTCATAACTAAACTTGAAATGCAATGTCAAACATATAAAAATATTAATATTAACCAAATAAAAATATATATTATATTAAACTAAATATTTGAGTTAATAATTCTTGTAATAACTAATTACTTTAGGTACTCAATAATATCTTAGTATTTTGGATACATATTATAAATCAAGAATGGGTATAATTTTTTCTTTAGAATTTTAAAATTTCAGGGTTTTTCGGATATCCATTTAATTTCGAGTTCGGATACTAGTCATAATCCGAAATACCGCAAAATAAAATTCATTCACTATTTATGTCAAATTCGAATTGGTTCAAATTTATTTTTATCGGATCAGATTCGGTTGAAAATTTTGGGGTCGGATTATTTGCCCAACCCTAAATCAACCTATTGTTAACTATCATTGTGCCTAGTCTGGAGAGTTTATCCCTAGATTACTGAAAGTCATATGTTCTTCTCCTATTTATTTATCTACCAAGTATTTACGTTTTCATGTATTACTTATACACTGCAGATATGTCATTCAACAATTCTTAAATTAGATTGTGGTAACAGAGAAGCAGTGATCCTATAAACATCAAATCAAACGACCATTTCAGCTTCTTTGACACTCGAAGGGATTCCAACCTCCAGTCTCATAGTAGCTCTATACTGTTCAGGCACTTCAGCACCAGCCTGCGCACATATCTCCACAACAGCAGGCGCTTGTCCGTAGAAGCTTCTTAGCTCCCTCTGCATTGGCGGCCCGTTCACACCAGGAACATGCCAAACATATCTCGGTGGTATCAAGTCGTCAAGCACCGCAGATTGCCAGCCATGCTGGCCATTCCTCTGTTGGTGCTTGAACGCACCACAGTTCTGAGCCTTGTGTCCTGTTGGACCTACGTGGACCTCTGGACAGTACCCGCAGACTCTAACTCTGTACATCCTCATCAGCTTTTTGGCTCCTGCTCTCATCTCTTCCCATGCTTGTAAAGTCTCTTCTGCTAGGGAGACTGTTTCTTCTTCGCTAGAAGGTGGAGTGATCTCTGAGGCAGGTAGCTCGGTTAACAATGGCTCTGGAGGACGATGGGGCTCTGGATCAGGCAGTTCAGTCTCATCTGCATCAACAAACTCGCTTTTGCCAATGCGGATAATCGGTTTTCTTCTCCTTTTTGTTGGAAACTCAGGGATTTCAACTCCTCCCTGGATGCATAGCTCAACTACAGCGGGAATTCTAGGAATGGAGAATCTCTCATCATGACGGATACGCTTGCCAAGCCGGTCATAGAGGTGATAAGCTTCAAGAGGAACAATAACGTCTTCAACGACAGAGTTAGTCCATTCATGAAGACCTTTCCTTTGAGAAGCACTCGGACCTTTACATGACTTAAAGGGATGCCCGTAAGGTCCAACATGGATCTCATTACACCACCTAAGAGACAAAAAGAACAACACATCTGATTCTCGAACCCATAATCAAACAGAACCGAACTTGAAACAAGAAGAGGGAAGAAGAGGAAGTATTTACCCACAAGCATTAACACGAACTACTTTCATTAACCGGTGGAGATTGTTGATCAATCTGATTCTCGCATTGTATACTTTATAAGCAAGAGGCACAAGGCTCTTGACGACCATACCATTCTTAGGAGGAGGGAGTGGTCTCTTAGGTTTATCTTTGTTGTTCTTAACTCTCTCCCTAGCTGCACGTCTCAGGTCCACAATGGGAACCGGAAAGGGTTTCTTCTCTCTCTTAGAGTACTGCTTAGGTGCGTCAGCGTTCTGAGGATGATCACTTCTCACAAAAAAAAATGGAAAAGCTTGACGCCCTTTACTAAACACAAGTCTAGAATCTAAGTAATGCCTGCTACTTCCCTGCACAAGATATCAATACACAACAGTACGTAAGTACTTGAAACTGAACTCTACACATATCATTATTACACAAACAAAAGTACTGGTCTTTTTCTAACTACCAAACACTAGAACTAAAACGAGGGACGATGCAAACACCAAAGGAAGCAGAGTGAAGTGAATTGGATGATAGTTACTGAACTACATAAGGAAGCTGACCTGAAGAGAAGCTGAGAATCCGAAACAAGAAGACGAGTTGGGTTTGAGAAATTGATTCACGGGAACTTTCTGAGTAGCAAAAGGAACACTTTTGGGAGGAAACGCCGAAAGGGTACCAGCATCTGACCCTGGGAACAACATAGAGAAACCAAAATCAATTACAGTAAGTCTGACAGTAAAAGTGATGATATTGATCATGGAGAAGAAAGCTTACAGGAAAGAGTGGAGTACGTAATCGACATCGTCGAGGACTGATGGTTTAAAGCATCGGGGAAGATGGAGGATAAGATGAGAGTGGTCTCAGTCTCGGGGAGACGATGAAGATGGCTAAGTGAGAAACGTGGACAGACATAAGCCTAAAAATGGGCTTTTAATAGTTTAATGGGCTGAATTGTAGGTCTAGTTAAGCCCACGTAGATTAACATCTGTTTACAACTAGAGGTGCCTTTTCTCATATTTTATTTCTTCCTAATTTTGAATTAACCGGATTACATAACTGGAGATTTTAAATACAGTTTGCTGATATGAGCCAAAATTAAACTGTATTAAAATTTAAATCGGTGCTCAGATTAAGTACTTCTCGAGTAATAAAATAAAGAAAACGAAGCTCGTGAAATGAAGAAGCCAAGCGTTACAGAGCTGTGTGTTAATTGTGACCAAAACCAACACTTTCAGTCACTATTGCATTTACCCCTTCCTCCATCAGCTGATGGGTCATCGATGCATTAAACACACCGGAATCATCCATGTAAATCCCAAAAGATTATTATTACAAATGGGATATTTATAAAGTTTCTTTTGGTGATATTTAAAGAAGAGTAAATGGTTGGCATGTGACTAAGACACTGGGTATTTAATATGGATTCTAGGGATAGACACAGAACTAACATTACATCATTAGTGTTTGCCATTTGGTAATTTTTATTGTAATTCACAAATATCTAATTTTTTATTTGGTTTAAATTACGGATAATTGTAAAATCGAATATCCAAGAAAATTACAGCTATTTATGACTATTTAATATTTTATTAATTTTATTCAATACAAATATATATATATATATATAGAAAAAATCAATACAAGTTTATTTCAACAATTTTTTAAAAATTGTAGGTTTTATAAAGGTTTATATTCATTTCTTTATTTTTTTTATTTTTATAAATAAAATTATATGTTATAGTATTTTTTATAATTATATATTTAGAGTTCTATATTTAATTATAAATATACATCTATAATATTTTTAATATTTGTAATTTGTCTTACTTTTAATGGATATTAATTTTTAGCTGATTTGTTACTAAAATTTACTTCGATTTTTTGAATCGAACCAAATAAATAACAAATTGATTCAAATTTAGCAGAGAAAATACCTAGTGTAGTCCTAGTTAACTAAATAACCATCGAAGTAAATGAACTTGGAGGAAAAAAATTTAAACACCCGCACCAGTGTCCAGAAATCAAGGCAGAGTTTCTGCACAATACGTCCCTTTTTCCTTACACCATCTGACGATTCTTAAGTAATATATTAAAAGTATGAGATTTATATCCCAACCTCCATTCTCTTTCCAATGGACCTAGTTTGAATGGTTTTATATATTTATTTTACAGGCGACAATGGAACACAAGAAACAAAAGAGAGAGAGAGAGAGAGGTTTCTTCAAGACTTCTCCAACTACAAAAAAAAGGTGGTACTGTTGATAAAAACTAAACAAGCAAATTGCTTTTCAGTTGACACAACACCACAATTAAGTGCACAAAGTCATTTCCAACACTGCACAAAGTCTCTCTCTGCTTCCATCTTCATCACTGCTGCTGTCTCAACCCATCTAAAAAGCAGTTTTGTTTTTATTTTATTTCATTTTTCTTTTTTCCATCCTCACAGTCACAGCAACAACACCAACAACAGCAACATGATGTGTCCTTCTTTTCTGCTTCTTTGTCCTTCTCTGACTTCTTCTTCTTCTCATCTTGCTCTATTACAATACTACACGAAACCCATAGTAGCCTCCCCTCCTCTCTCTCTCTCTCTCTCTGTCTTTACTCATTCATTCTTTCAAGAGCTTTCTCTTCATCTCTTTCCTTCTCTGATTCTGTAAGTACACATCTCGTTTTCTTCTGATGAATCCAGCTCATGGAGACTTCACTCCCTCCCAACTCTATTCGTTTTGAGGATCCTAAAGTCAGATTCAGGCACCACAGCCTTTTGCAAGACTATCAAGAACTGCATATGGTACCACCAACTCTCTTTTCTTATTCTCTTGAGTTTATAAAACAAGTTTTAGTTTCTTCATCTGCTCTACTTGTCTCTGGATCTAAAGGAATTGCTCAAGATTTTTTTGTTCTCACCCTGATCCCTTATCACAGCTTAGAAAAAAGAGAGAAAGATTAAAACTTTGAGATTCCTTATCAAACATAAAGCCTATTGCTTCTTCTGTTTTTTCATGTGTAGTTATGCAAATCTATATTAGTCTTATTAGTGATTGTTTCTCTCATATCTTAAGATCACTTTGGTTCTGTATATTATTAACGTGTATTGTTGTTTTGTTCGATTACACAAGGATACTGAAGCAGTGAGAAGGAAGCTGCAGATTATGCAAGAGAGAAAGGCAACACTAATGGCCGAAGTCCGGTACATATATTTACAATCTTTGATGTTTATTTCTTCAAGTGGTTTATGTTTGTTTGATCAGATTTCTGCGGCGAAAGTACAGACATTTGAGAGAAGATCAGCCTGTTATGCAGCAGCCATCGGATGTTAAGAAGGGCAGAGGAAGATCAAGTGGTGTGAAGAAGAGTAAGACGCAGTTAATCCAAGTGGAAGTGTCTCCTAATAAGACAAGTGAAGCAGAAACTAAGCATGCTTCACTTCCTGACTTAAACCACTCAGGAATGGTTCCTGAAACCAAAACCAAAACCAAAAAAGTTCCATTGTTCGATCTAAACCAGATATCTGTAAGCACTCTCACAATGCTTACAAAGAAACCCAACATGACATTAACTCTTTGCAAAACCCACTTAACCACCTCTTAAATTGATTATAGGGAGAAGAAGAGGAAGAATTAAACAATAGTGAGGAGAGAATGAGAGTGGAAGAAAAGAGCAGTGCATGTAAGAGAATGAGCAGCATCGAGATGCTGTCTTGCAGGAATGGAGGAACCGGTTCACATAAGAGGAAAAGCTCATGGCAAGATCCTGTTGCAGCTCTTAGAGTCTAAAAGACATCATTGTCGTCAAGTACTATCTTGTAACATAGCTCCACTGTATTTGCTTATCTACTCCGTTGAAAACATATCCTTGTCAATACTTGAAGGGGCGACCTATACATGTGACATTTGTATTCTTTCCATGTATCCTTCTTAGACGAGTTAACATAATAATCTACGGATGTGATCCAAAACTCCAGGAACAAGATCTACGGTCAAAAAGCGTGCACACGTGTTTAAATAAACAGAGACGTCTCGTGTTAACTGTATATTCATTACCGAACACAAACACACATGATCTTGTTTACTGAAACGTAACAAGAGGAAGAAAAAAGCAAGAACATTTATGGACGAAGACGTGTTGGCTCCAGAGATACTCACTAACATTATCTCAGGGCTTACGACTCAACAACGGTGGAGGACCTTTTATTATTCCAAACTTGTGAACACTTAACATATTAATAATTGTTTAATATATTAAGATAAATATAAAAAAAAAAATTTTAAAAAAATTTCTATTTAGATTAAGTTTGTATTTTTATATTCTACGAAATTATCTTTAAGTATCAATATAGGTCTAATTGAGAAATATTTTATAATATTTAAAAAAAATATTGAAAGTTTTAGTTTTAACTAGTTTCTAAAGTTAATAAAAGAAATATTCTTATATTTTCTTCTAAAGACTTGATGCTCGTCTGTAAATCATGGCTAACAATTTGCAAAGATCCGTATCATTGGTCTATCTTTGATCTTGAGACGTTTCTTGAGTTGACTCACTGATGGTCTCCTAAGTTTGAGGTTAAGATGAACTCAATGCTCCGATCAGTTACTATTATTGGATAATTTTAAGTTCATAAAAACTTTACATATTAATAAATATTTAATATGTTAAGAGATAAATACAATAAAGAAATCTATAATAGGAAAATGAAAATTTTTATTAGATTAAGTTTGTATTTTTCATATCTCACATGTTAAAAAAATTGTCTTTAATTATAAATATAGGTTTATGGAAAGTTGTTTCAAAATATAAAAGAGAGTATATCATAAAAGAGAGTATATCATAAAAGATCTAAAGAAGCATTGAAAACTTTAGTTTTTTAAAGCTAATAAAAAAAATTGTTCTTATAATTCTTTGTTTCTATAAATCTTGAATTAGTATCAGAGTCTTAAATTGGAGACTCAATCTAAGCTTAAGTTGAAGCTTTGATCTTGGTGACTGTAAAGCAGAGATCGCGAAGGCAAGATGGCTAACGTGACTAAGGCTACACCGCACTCGAAGGACTTTGGATCTCCATTCATCCAATGTCCAATTTTAGCGTCGACAAACTACACAGTTTGGTCGATGAAGATGAAGGTTACGATGCGTGTTCATGAAGTCTGTGAAACGATAGAATCTGGTTCGGATGATCAAATAAAGAACGATGTGGCGATAACTCTTTTGTTTCATGTTGTTCCTAAAAACTTGATTCTCCAGGTGGGAGAACAAGCCACTTATAAAGACATCTGAACGCCATCAAGTCACGACATTTTGGAGTTGTTCATGTAAGGAAGGCGTTGGAGTTGATCCATGAAGATGATCAAAAGCCATATGAATGTCTCACATCAAAGAAACCAAATATCGAGTACTTGAGGATATTCGGTAGTGTAGCACATGCGAAAATCAGTGTGCCACATCTAAAAAAGTTAGATGGGAGATCAAAGAGTGTGATCAATCTTGGAACTGAGTTGGGTTTCAAAGAATATAGACTATATGATCAAGTCGCAGGAAAGGTGATAGTGAGTAGAGATGTGATTTTCGATAAGAAAAAAGCTTGGGATTGGTGGTCTATAACAAACCAAGTAGATTGTGAACCAAATACACATAAGTATGATATAAAAGAAGCTAATGGTAAGGTGATGATCATGAAGCTATAAATCAAGATGAAGAATAAGAATAAGATACTAATCAAAATGCAAACCCTTCAGACGATCACAAGGCGAAACTTTAGACGTTAGTCAAAGGAATGTCGAGTGTAACACACGAAGAAAGCGTGTGTGATGAATGTCTAGCAGGGAAGCAAATTAGACACTCATTTCCGACTAAGGATATGGTTTGTTTGGAATTATTGTATGGAGATTTGTGTGGACGAATCACACCACCAACGCCAGAAAATAATCGTGAGGCATTCTATCGGTTTAAAAAATTTCACACTGATAGAGGATAGTTTGCCTCACTTAATTTCAATCTAGGTTGCACCGATAGAGGAGGAGAGTTTGCCTCAACTAAGTTCAATCTAGGTTGCACCAATAAAGGTGGAGAGTTTACCTTAGCTGAATCGAAGATGTCAAACTACTTATGGGTTGAAGCGATGGTAGCCGAGTTGGAGTTTATTACAAGAAACAAGATATGAGAGCTTGTGGATAAACCACTGGTGTTGAACCTATAAGGTTAAAGTGGATCTACAAGATTCAATGAGCATACAAAATCGAGATAATAGAGAAGAGTTATGATGAATGAATCATGTGTGACACAAATATGGAAATGTGTAACACAAATCATGTAGAATTGGATTCGAGTTTAAATATCCCAAGGGCTGAAGATGAACCAAAGATAAATGCTATGGATTTCAGAAGAAGCATAGGATGTTTGAGGTATGTACTTCACACAAAAACAATAGTGTGTAACACAGTTGGTGTTTTAAGTCGATATATGCAAACTCCAGGTGTTGAGCAAAAGGCCGACATCCTTATACAACCATTAGCAAAAATTAAGTTCAAGCAAATGAAGAATTTAATTGGAGTTCAAAAAATTAATTTCCCTAATTTAAATTAGAATTAGGGGAGTGATTTTGAATAATTCCAAACTTGTGGAAATTTAACATATTAATAAGTGTTTAATAAGTTTGTGGATTGGTCGGACTCTTCTCGACACATTGACTCTGTTCCTACAGAATATTTAGACGCTTGTCCTCAAGATGGAAGCTGACGCGATCGGGAAAACACATGAAGAATCTAGAGCGTTTGGAGATTCAGTTTTCTAGATTGTCTGCCAAGGGACTTGCGTCTACATGTAAGGGATGTCCGAAGCTAGAGAACTTAGAATTGTCTGGGTGTATATATTTCTCAAGCCGTGATATTGCAAATAATGTGTCGAGCCTGAAGTGCCTCAAGGAGGTGAAGAAGCCAGATGTGTATGTGCCAAGGTCAAGAGATGTGGTCGCTCAGCTCAGACTGAGAGATACGGACACTAGAGACTCTATGACGAGGGGTTTGATTAATATACAAGCCATGAGGATCTGAGTTTCCACGACACTTATGTTATGTTCTGCAATAAAACAGAACTTTTATAGAGTTTGCAAAATAATAAATCTAATAAAACTAAGCTTTTTAAAACTTCTAATTACTTATCACAAATTCACAAACTAATAACATTAGACTTTAACATTGTTTTGAAAAGTTTTAACTGAATAAGACAAGAATCATTCTAAAATCTAAATTTTTATAACTCTTTGTTAATACACAATCCAATAACACCTTCTTAATTAGTAGTAACTTAATAAAGTCAATTGAAAGTTTATAATATTTTTATAGACAACACAAAAATCTTTTTTTTTGAAATAACTTTTTTTTCTAAAACTTTCCATGACCGCAGGGATACTATATATATAACAACCTAACCGGTTCTGTTATGTGTTAAATGGTGCTCTGTGTAGAAGTAAAATGATCAAGCATTTTTGTTGGTTTTACAAACTTGGAAAAGACCAAACCATAGAGATCATGATCTTCATGTTGTACACACTTATGTAGAACTCAAACTTATATGAGAATACATATAATATAAGTTCTTGTTGATATTACTATCGTCTACTACAATTCTTGTAGAGAAAAAAAAAAGGAAAAAAAAAGACTTTTGACAGTAGAGAAAACCTAGAAAAGAAGAGAGAGCAGGAAAGAGGAGGCAAAGCAAGCAGTCATATGGAAGGAGCCTGACAAAAGCGTTGCAGAAGCTGATGTGGTGGTGCGAGACCTTCTGAATCCTCCTCCCCTTCTCCTTATGAAAACTCCAAGCTTCCTCGTTACACTAGCTTCTTCATCGTCATGACCTGAGCATAAAGGAAGGGACTGAGACAAGAACAAGAGCAAGATGGTTGTTAGGATGAGTAAGCGTTTGACGTCAGCCATCTCTGCTCCAAGTTAAAGTTTTGGTCCTCTGTTATGATTATAAAGAAGACGGCTATAGTTGAAGAAGATACGTCTTGTTAGATGAATATTAGTTTATTAGCATTTGGTGGGATGATTGAGACATGAAATGATAAGATAACATCAATAATGTCATGTGGAGACAATCGCGGCCATAAATAGTATCACAAAGCGATCATTGACTAAAGGTCAAAGCTGGCCACGATGTATATAATTACCGAATCAACTATTTTACCTTAATGCCAAAGTCGAGCAACTTTCTTTCCACACACTATTCTTTGATGAACTATGTATAAAAAAGGTTCCAATATAGGGTGGGAGGGGGTCTTCTATTGAGTAGATGCTACTAACCTGGAAGGTAATCATTGTGGGTAAGCTAAGATTTTGTCCAAAATGGATGGCTCCACCTCCCGGAAAGATGTGACTTGACCAACTACTTTAGCTAATTCCCCAGTGACTCGGTCCATGTAAAGAAGATACAATCCGTTTCTTTCTTCCAACGCAGCTACTGCTTTCCTGGCATGGAGTACTGATGCTATCCACTCCTCAAACAGAACTGCAAATCGGTTCAAACACAACCAATCTCAGCATCATTGGGTTCTTTCTGTAATCTATAAATGTAGTTTTGTCAGAAATGGAAACAAACTAGAAAATAACAATATAAAATAAAAAGACCAAACAATATCAGAGCCAGGTTTCGATCCTGGGACCTGTGGGTTATGGGCCCACCACGCTTCCGCTGCGCCACTCTGATTTGTTGGGTGAATATCATAAATAACATATCTAGTCTTTAATGTACCAGATTCAAGTGCTTCACTCTCGGCCCAGGGTAGCAAATAGTCACATATCAGGAACTCAATTAGCTGTATCCTGCAGGTTCATAAGACAATAGAATCAAGCTCAGCAGTCCCATGTATCATAGAAACACATTCTCATCAGATTACCAAAATTTACAATACTTACGATATAAACATGCACTCATCCATCTCTGGGAATGATTCAACAAATGGGTCCATGACCAGTAAGTTTTCGGCTAAAATGATTATTCTCTGAGAAACAGCAAATATTGCACGCTGTCCAATGTATGAATCACTTCCCAGTTTACGGATAAGATGTTGGGTTGTTTCTAGTTGTTAACAGATCGTAAACGCAAAAAAAAAAACAAATATTAGAAATGATAACCAAAAAGAGAAACTTAGTTAGAATCATAACCAAGCTGCTAGATTTACCATTTCCTTTAAAGGGCGTGCACATTCTGCTGATCAACTGTGTAATCATGGAGCTAATAGATTCTTCAACATATTCCAAGTTTCTCCCCAACGATATCAGCTTCTTCAGTGAAGCTTGAGCATGCCAAAATGAGCATATTAGCAAGAAGAGGAACAACAGCACACGTTTGTTTCATAAGTGCAAAGCAGCCTCCCAATAAAAGGAATGACAGCTCAGAATACAAATAATAAGTTTGCAATTCAGGAGTTTGAATAATCTTTACCTAATATGAAATCTACAGCCTGATGTGACCAATTGCTGAAACTAGAGGCCTGCAGAGATAAAAGAAGCGAGTTCAATGTTAGAAAGCATGCGCATTAAGAAAAAAAATCTTAAGAAACAAAGGCTAACAATGGAGTATGGTTCAGCCAGTTCCAGTAGAAAATCAATAGATATCTTTAGATGCTCTGCTTCCTCTTCATATCCCGGTTCTGCAGTTAAAGTTTCAACACAATATTAAAAAAAAAGAATCCTAAAAGATGAACAGGTGGTGCTTGGTTACATACATTATATTGTTCACTTCCTTCTCCCTAATAGCAATATTATGGTATGGGTGTTGTATGATGCATAAATGAAACTGAAAGTGAGAGATAATAGACGGTTAACCAATCCTCGGAAGACCCTTAAACAAAACCTGAGAGCCGCAATCTTTGAGATGGTCGAGTTGATTTCCTTCTCCCTCTTATCCTTGCTAGGGATCAAACAACAACACAAGCCGATAAGTTAAACCCAAAAAGCACAAAGGCAACAAAAAGAATACAAATCTGTGCATAGAAAAGAGACCTAGTCTGAGAAATCTACGACGAAGAACATCACTGAATCTCGGTTCAGAGACCTCTCCAATCCGCCTGCAGCTATATTCTCCCAAGTTATCAAAGAAATAACACTTGCAAGAAGCACTCGCTGGGAATAAATCACATTGATAAGCACTTAAAATGCATTAATAAACTTATCTTGCAGCCTTTCCATTTTGGGAGATCATTAATAAACGAATTACTAAAGTTGAGAGAGACAGAACAATACTTTCAGCATTCTTGAGATCTTCCTGGAGTCTGATTATCACCTTCTTCCTTTCTTTAGCCTAATCTCAAAATCAAAATCCACACAAATGTTAGAACCCTAGAAACACACAAATCATGTAAGCTTCCCAGATACCCTAGAGAAAAAAAAAATTGAACCAAATCTCAAATCGATAGGTAGCCCTAGAAACTCCGTAAACATGGTAATAGATTTCACTAAAGAGACCTTGTGCTTCCAGCGAAGAGCATCCGTCTCGGAGGTGGAATCACAACGGGAAGAAGATCTACGGTGGTTCTGGATCTTCGATCGTAGCAGAGAAACAGCGATCGCCAGTTTCGGCGACTCTTCCTTCTCCATGGGATTAGCTTCAGCTAAGCTCGAACTCATTTCGTTCAAATAATAAAAGGAAATGTTTTAATTTCTCGGGATGATAAACCTTGCGCGGGAGAGCTTTTGTGTTACTTACTATACGGAGGCCCGATACGGCCCATTACTGCATATAAGAGGGCCCATAAATTCAA
>CAJHQP010003435.1:0-67703 GCA_905132765.1 Moricandia arvensis
TTGGAAAATGTGAACACTCGAATTATATATTAATTGCGGACTGTATGATACTTTATTAAAACAGAGTTTTTTTTAATTGTTTTATTAAGATAGGTTGTTTGTGTGTTTTTATGAAAATATTGTAAATTTTACAAAAATTAATTGATTTTATTAAGTTATTATTAATTAAATATTAATAAAAATTAAAAACTACATAAAACAATACATTTAGTATAGTGGTTTAATGTGATTTTTAATGTGTTAAAATATCAAAAATCTATTTTTATGGAATAGAGGGGGAGTATATCTCACAAACCAAAACATAAAATTAGAGTATAAGAGCATAAGCATTAGTGAATCTCTATTGGGGTTCATATTTTCAATTTTTTATTATTATTTTTTTTACTGTTTGATTTTTTTTAAAAAAAAAAAAAAAAAATAGTCGAACCAATGGATGGCCGACACGTGTCGTGAACAGTGTTGAACCCGTTGGACAGAGGTTCACGCGGAAGAACTCCAAAGGGATGGGGTTCAACACTATTCATTATTTTAATATTTTTTTTTCTGGAAATTTGTGTGAATCTCATGGGGGTTCACTGATGCAGATGCTCTAACATAGAACAAAAGACAAACTTTAATAACTAAATATCTCTAGAACTACAAGGACAAGGAGAAGCAACCAAGAGAAAGAGGAAGGATGAAATGGAAAGAAGCATCCATTTGCTGAAAATTTTCCGTGTTCTCCGGTTTAATTTGATTTTGTTATGGGAATTTTAGAAAAAAATTGATCGGTTAAATCTTAACCGGTTGTTGTATTCGATAATCATAACTACTGGGCTTTGGTGGGCTCAGTAAACAACGGCTTGATTTATTTCTTTATTCGAGATGACACTCTACTGACAGCAACATAGACCTTAATTATTTTACACTTAATAACTAGACGTTGTTTCCCGCCATTTCAGAAGCGTCGCCGGCGTCTTTCCCGGTGAAAATTCCCGCGTAATCTGTACACTTATATTCCCCTTAACCTCCCACTTTCCACCACCTCACTCTCTCACTCTCTCTCTCCTCACCTTTCCCTGTTCGCTTGTTTCCTCTCTCCGCATGGCGCCGTCTCGCCGTCAGACCAGCGGAAGGTCTCCGTTGGTCAATCCCCAGCGTCAAATCACATCCTTCTTCGGCAAATCCGCTTCATCTCCTTCTTCCTCTCCGTCACCACTCTCCAATTCCAAAACCCCCAAATCTAACCCTAACCCTAACCCTAATTCTCCGTCTCCATCGCCACTCTCCAATTCCAAAATCCCCCAATCAAACCCTAACCCTAATTCTCCATCGCCACTCTCCAATCACAAAACCCCCAAATCAAACTCTAACACTAACCCTAGTTCCCCGTCTCCATCGCCGCCTCTCTCCAAGAAGAAAACCCCTATTTCTAACGCTCCGGCTCGTAGTCCCAGCCCGAGTCCAGCGACTCCTTCTCCTGTACATCCCAAGCTTAAGAAGCCACTCCTCGTCATCGGACAGACACTTACGCCCCCGGAAAATACTTACGGGGAGGAGGTGGTGGGGAGGGAAGTTAGGGTTTATTGGCCGTTGGATAAGAAATGGTACGATGGTAGTGTGACATCGTACAATAAGGTTGAAGGTAAGCATATGGTTGAGTATGAAGATGGGGAAGAGGAGTCTTTGGATTTGGGCAAGGAGAAGATCGAATGGGGGAACTCCTCAGTAAATAGGTTTAAGCGATTGAGACGAGGAGGCGCTTCTGCTTTTAGAAGAGTTGTGACGGATGAAAATGATGATGTGGAGATGGATAATGTGGAAGAAGATAAAAGTGATGGTGATGATTCTAGTGATGAAGACTGGGGAAAGAACGTGGGGAAGGAGGTTTGTGAGAGTGAAGAAGATGATGTGGATTTGGATGATGAGACCGAGATGATGGATGAAGAAGACATGGTGGAGGAGGAGAAAGTGGAAGAAACTCCTTCCAAAACTGACTCTAGAAAGCGGAAGAAGACTAGTGAAGTAGCAGCGAAATCAGGTGGTGAGAAGAAAAGCAAGACTGATAAAGAAACTACCTTGAAAGTTTTCAAGGCCTCTGTTGTGGAACCTGTGAAGAAGATTGGAGAAGGTAATCCAAATGTTCTCTTATTATAAAGGCGTATATTTTGCTATTGTGGGTTGTAATACTTCAAGGTTTTATCTTGTTAACAGCTGAGATTCTTGAGCTGGCTTTTATTTAAGATGGTGTTCTTTGTTGGCTGCTAAATTTTTATCTTGTCTTACTGCAGCTGATAAGGTGGTCAAGGGTTTGGATGATAACGTGTTGGATGGGGATGCTCTGGCTAGATTTGGTGCGCGTGAAGCTGAGAAATTTCGCTTCATGGGAGTGTAAGTCTTTCACAATTTTTGGTCCATCATCATTGAGGCTATTTTATACGGTGGTTAGGAGCAGAAAGAAAGTTGAATATGCACCTAGTTACATAGATCTACTTAAGTTTAAGTTGTAACATCTTTAATTTTCTTCTAACCTCATGAAGTGTTAGTAGGTCGCATGATCCCTGTTTTAGCTAATTTTAATGTGTTTGTTTTCTGGCGAGCAGAGACCGAAGAGATGCAAAAAGGAGACGCCCTACCGATGAGAATTATGATCCGAGGACACTCTACCTTCCTCCTGATTTTGTCAAGAGATTAACAGGAGGCCAGGTAAGAGCACATGGAAATCTGCTTCATGATATTTGATGAAGCTATGCAAATTTCACTTTTGATTTTGTGACCTCTTTTTCAGAGACAATGGTGGGAGTTTAAATCAAAACATATGGACAAAGTTCTTTTCTTCAAGGTAAACCAAGAAGTGATCATTTAATCTGTACTTATTTATTGGTAGGAGACTTGGGATTAGATTTTTTTTTCTTTTTGATGACAAGCAGATGGGTAAATTCTATGAGCTGTATGAGATGGATGCGCACGTAGGAACCAAGGAACTTGATTTACGGTACATGAAGGTAACTGATTTCTTATAACTCATAATTATTGATGCTTTTCTATGCATCTCTTAAAAGTCTATAAAATACCAACGGATTGACATCAAATCATGCTAAAACGGTTCCTTTCGTTGGTATTACACTATGTATTTATTAGTTACTCTCTCTATCTAATGGTTTTTCTTTTAAAGCACCTGATGTAGATTTTGTTTGTAGGGAGAACAACCTCATTGTGGATTTCCTGAGAAGAATTTCTCTGTAAACATCGAGAAATTAGTTCAAAAGGTTTGTTTCCTAAAACATAGCAATCCAATCTAAGTGTGATTTCTTTCTTCTTATGTGTGGGAAAAAGTCTCATTCATGGGCAGAAGTTATACTGTTGGATAGAAATAAAATTGATTGAACTGAATGGAACAGGGCTATCGGGTTTTAGTCGTGGAGCAAACAGAAACACCTGATCAGCTGGAGCGACGTCGGAAAGAGAAAGGCTCCAAGGATAAAGTAAGTCCCACTATGAATTTTGTTATAGTAGGAATCGTCACTTTCTATCCAATCAATTTGATTGCTAATGAAATTAAAATTCATGTACTGCGGCTGGTGCTATTGTTAGAAAATTATGATAGGGAGGATTCCTGGTGACATTACTCTTGTTTTTGTAGGTTGTGAAGCGTGAAATATGTGCAGTTGTTACAAGGGGCACGCTGACAGATGGGGAGATGGTATTAACTAATCCAGATGCATCTTATCTGATGGCGTTGACTGAAGGAGGAGAGAGTTTAACTGACGAGAAAGCAGAGCACAATTTTGGTGTATGTTTGGTAGATGTTGCCACAAAGAAGATCATTCTGGGGCAGGTGGGTTCTTGTCATTGAATTGAGTGAAAGAAAAGTGATGCGTGTTCAGCATTTGCAGCGTTTCATGAATATCATCTATCTTAGTAACCGTGTCTGTGACTATATTTGGCTTTTGGCTTTTACTATTCTTAATTGACGGGTTTTTTTTTTTTGCAATTCCTACCAGTTCAAGGATGATCAAGATTGCAGTGCTTTGTCTTGCGTGCTGTCTGAGATAAGGCCGGTGGAAATTATCAAACCAGCTAATATGTTGAGTTCTGCAACAGAGAGAACGATAGTTAGATACACTAGAAATCCCTTGGTAAACAATCTGGTTCCACTTTCTGAATTCTGGGATGCAGAGAAGACCCTGCATGAAGTTGGAATTTTCTACAAGGGAATCAGTTGTCCGTCTTCTGCTTATTCCGGTGAGGAAAAGATTCTAGGGGACCCACCCCTTAATGAAAGTGGTTCAAGCTTCCTTCCAAAAATGTTGTCTGAATTAGCAACTGGAGATAAGAATGGTAGCCTGGCACTCTCTGCTCTTGGTGGTGCCATTTACTACCTGAGACAAGCTTTCTTGGATGAGAGTCTACTTAGATATGCCAAGTTTGAATCCCTGCCTTACTCTGATATAAGCAACTTTACTGAGAAACAGCACATGGTTCTTGATGCTGCTGCTCTTGAAAACCTTGAGATATTTGAAAACAACAGAAATGGAGGTGTTTCAGGGTAAAGTATCTCAATCTTGCTATATATTATCAAACGTAACTGATGTGTTCCAAAACTAAAAGTGAGTGTTGTCTTTTGAAGGACGCTATATGCACAATTGAATCAATGTATCACTGCGTCTGGGAAACGGTTACTGAAAACATGGCTGGCACGACCTTTATATAATCCAGTACTTATCAAGGAACGTCAAGATGCTGTAGCAATTCTTCGGGTGAGTCTTTAAATTATTGCTTGACTATATGCTGCTGACATGTGTATGTGTTCCAAGCAATGATATACATTTCTCTGCTTCTCAAGTAGACGATAACCCGTCCTCTTGGTTTTGCATTTTACCTTTTTCATTTCTGTTCAATCCATGAACAAATCTCGTCCGAACTACTCTATCCCATTGTGGATGTTCAACTAACCATCTATTGTCTGGAAATAAATTCCTTAGTTATACGAAGCTTACTCTGCATGCAATGTCCCTACTTTCAGGGGGAAAATCTTCCATACTCGCTGGAATTCCGGAAGGCGCTGTCAAGACTTCCAGATATGGAGCGGTTGATTGCACGTATATTTTCTAGCATGTAAGTGATTAGCTGGATTGAGATGTTATTTCTTGCAATTCATGTTTGTAGCAGTGGTCTACTTAAATATGTTAAAAAAAAATCGATGTGTTACATGGTGCAGTGAAGCTAGTGGAAGAAATGGAGATAAAGTGGTTCTATATGAGGATGTAGCAAAGAAGCAGCTACAAGAGTTCATATCAACTCTACGTGGTTGTGAAACAATGGTAGAAGCATGCTCTTCCCTTCGTGCTAGTTTGGAGCATGATAAATCCAGACGCCTGTGTCATTTACTTACTTCTGGTATCATCATCCTCTCCATATTCACATTCTTAGACTGGTAAATCCACAGCGTCTTATATACTTTTTTTATGCCAGGTCAAGGTCTTCCAAACATTTCACCCTCCATTAAGTATTTCAAGGATGCTTTTGACTGGGTAGAAGCTCACAATTCTGGACGAGTAGTACCTCATGAAGGAGCTGATGAAGAGTATGATTTTACCTGCAAAGCGGTAAAAGAATTGGAATTCAGTTTGACAAAACATCTAAAGGAGCAACGAAAATTACTCGGAGATGCATCAGTGAGAATTACTTGCATATATGTTTTTGCCCCTTAAATGCCTGATTAATTAATGGTGCTGATCAGAGCTTTGGTGATCTTGTGCAGATAAACTACGTTACAGTTGGGAAAGACGAATACCTTTTGGAAGTTCCTGAAAGTTTAAGTGGGAGTGTTCCTCAGGATTATGAATTATGTTCATCCAAAAAGGTAAACAAAATTGCTGACGACATGATGTGCGAATATATAATCCTCTCAAAATTTCTGATGTATCCACTATCCACACTAACACTATAAAGAAAGCTTGATTTTAATCATGGGATTTTTGACTGTTGACATCCATTCAGGGTGTCTTTCGATATTGGACTCCTACCATCAAGAAATTATTAAAAGAGCTAGCACAAGCGAAATCTGAAAAAGAGTCAGCTCTAAAGAGCATTTCACAAAGATTGATTGGACGTTTCTGCGAGCATCAAGAACAATGGAGACAATTGGTTTCTGCAACAGCTGGTACGGACAGATTCATGTTTTATAAAAAATTCAATTTCTTCTAGAAAACGATTTTTTTCTCTAGTTAATACTTGTTAATTACTGCCACCCGGGTCTTAGCTTTGTGAGTCAGGGTATTGAGCGTTTCCGTTGTGAGCATTTGTCGAACCAGTTAGAAAATTTGATTCCACACTTAATAATCTGAGTTAGAAGTACACATGCACAGAATAAAAATTAATTTGTGAGCTCGCTGCAATTTATTGTGTGAAATAAAACCTGCTGCTACAGATGTATAACATTTTATAAGCAAGAGATACTTTGGTAGAAGATAGTTTAATAGAATTAGGCATTGCAAACAAAGTGTGCGCTTAGATCTTTCTTTGGATTTGTTGTTGACATGAATCCATTCCATTCCATTGCAGAGCTGGACGTGTTGATCAGCCTTGCTTTTGCAAGTGATTCATACGAAGGAGTAAGATGCCGCCCAGTAATATCAGGCTCTACATCTGATGGTGTTCCACACTTGTCCGCCACTGGTCTGGGGCATCCAGTTCTGAGGGGTGATTCATTAGGCAGAGGCTCTTTTGTACCAAATGATGTAAAGATTGGTGGTTCTAAGCAGGCCAGCTTCATCCTCCTCACAGGCCCTAATATGGGTGGAAAATCAACCCTTCTTCGCCAAGTTAGCTTGGCTGTGATCTTGGCTCAGGTAACGCCATTAAATTTTTTCTAATTTGAAGGCTACTGGACCTTGACCCATTTAATGTTTGATGAAGAAGACTTAAGCAATGATGATATTTTTTCACAGATTGGAGCAGATGTCCCAGCAGAAACCTTTGAGCTTTCCCCTGTTGACAGAATTTTTGTCCGGATGGGTGCAAAAGATCATATTATGGCAGGACAAAGCACGTTTCTAACAGAACTTTCAGAAACTGCTGTGATGCTGGTAAGTACTGTTCACACTGTTTGCAACTTCGATTACATGATGAAGCTTTCTTTGGATTAATGGTGATACTTATCACAGTTGTTAATCATTTTGAATTTTTGTTTTCATGCTTTGTTACCAACACACAGACGCACTGATAATAATCATTATATAAATGCAGTCATCAGCAACCCGAAATTCTCTGGTGGTGCTTGATGAGCTTGGACGAGGAACAGCCACATCAGATGGGCAAGCCATTGCGTATGTTGAACTATTGCTGCGTATCTTGTTGCTGAGTCTTACTGCCATTGTTCAATTTATCTAAAATTATCTGTTACTTTCTTACAGGGAATCTGTACTAGAGCACTTCATAGACAAAGTGCATTGTAGAGGAATGTTCTCTACTCATTATCATCGCCTCTCTATGGATTATCAAACCAGTCCAAAGGTATTATTGTGAAAAGTGTCTCTGGTTGAGATAGTTATCGATATGATTGGGAAGACTTGTTGAGACTCTATCATATCAATGGTTCATGATATTATTTGGATAATAGGTCTCGCTTTGCCATATGGGATGTCAAGTGGGAGAAGGAAGTAGTGGAGTAGAAGAAGTGACATTTCTATATAGATTGACGCCTGGTGCATGTCCCAAAAGCTATGGAGTTAACGTTGCTCGCTTAGCTGGTAAAAATAACATCGCCTCAAAACATTTCTCACTTGAAACAAAAAGCATTTTCTGATAATTATTCTATTTTTTTTTTTTACCACAGGTCTTCCAGATGATGTACTTCGAAGAGCCGTGGTTAAATCCCAAGAGTTTGAAGGTTTATATGGTAAAGACCATAAAAAGGCTGATCGTAAAGTGGGAGAAATGATAAAGCAGATCATCAGTGGTGTTGCATCAGGTTCTGATACCACAACTTCAAAGCACTTGCTGTCTGAGCTACACTACAAGGCTAACACTTATCTCCGGTTAACCAATTGATTTAGTCTTTTTAGATGCTTTCTGGTGTATCGTCGTTCTTTTTTTAACCAAAGCTCTATCGATGAGATTTCTCATGTTAAAAACTAAAAGCTCTGAGTATATACACTTTGGGGTTGTGGTTTAAGCTCCTATTGTGAAGTTTTTGGGATGTTTTCAGACTCTTTGTAGTAAGTAGGAACGGTCAGTTTTTTTTTTTTTTGTATATAATGATTGAGTGATCACGCAGATTCTGTTAACTTCAGTTTTTGTTTTTTGTTTTTGGTTTAATACGAGGAGACATACCAACCACAATATGCAATAACAAGGTTACAGGCTAATACACAGAGGTATTAGCACAATCAGTTTCAAAAAAGATCTTTAAGGCAAAGAGGATAACCTGAAAAGACTTAGGTTACAAACGATCCTCTTTAGTCACACTTTTTGTGATGAAAAAGAATTTTTTCTTGATTGGATGATCAATCTCCGTTGAGAAATCTTAGCCAATAGAAGTAAAATGGATTTAGAAAGAACTTTGCAGGATGGCCTAGCAAGAGAACAACTAAAAGGCCTGAACATATATGGGACCTTACATATATTTATAGTTGGGTTTACCACTCTAATTGGGCTTTGTCTTCTCCGTGGACCCAGAGGGCATCAATGTGGGTACGTTTGTGATTTATGAACCCGCACTGCTCGCCGTTTTCATGTTACTTCGCCTTTAGCTACTTTCGTCTTTACTCGACCTCTAAGCTAAAATTAGAATCCTCAAGATCTCTCTCTTCTATCTGTCTCTGGCGATTTGAGGTGTGTGGTTGGAGTGATCATGTTCGTGATAGATTGGTTCTATGGCGTTCTCGCTTCGCTAGGGTTATGGCAGAAGGAGGCTAAGATCTTGTTCCTGGGACTCGATAACGCCGGCAAAACCACCTTGCTTCACATGCTCAAGGACGAGGTTCGCCTCTCGATCCTCTCGTCTAATTAAATCCGATCCTTTTTTCAGTTTTTCGCTATCAACTCGATCCTGTTTCCTTGATTCGATCTTAGATTTGTTTTCCGTGACCTAATCGATCTCCAATTTTACTTGAAGATGCGTTGTTGTTGTTGTTTCAGTGATGAGAAGTTTCTAAGTTTGGAGTATACTAGTAACCTTTGTTTGTTTGTATACTAGTACAGATTCATTATAGTGTATGTGTATGCTTGATACTGTATGTGTGTGTTCGTTACTATTGATACTATGTGCTTTTGAAATTTGGTGAAACAGAGATTGGTACAGCACCAGCCGACACAGCATCCAACATCTGAAGAACTTAGCATTGGTAAGATCAAGTTCAAGGCTTTTGATTTGGGTGGTCATCAGATTGCTCGCAGGGTCTGGAAGGATTACTACGCCAAGGTCAGCATGTCAGCTTCTTGCTTTTTTTTTTCCCTTTGCCATTTACTATATAATTGAGTGCATCTTGAGGTTACTTCACCTGATCACTGTCCCTTATAGCCCCTTTATTGAAGACTTTGCTCACGTGTCGGTCCATTAGATCGACACTGAACACTTCTTCTTCCTAGTGAGACCCTAGTTTGTAGTTTTTGCGCATAGGTAATTCGTCATGCTAGATCATCTTCACTCTAATGAATGCCATGTTTGTAGTTTTCCTGTTATCCTAAAGCTTTTTCGATAAGCATAGAAGCATCAGAGTATGTATACATATCATTAGTTGGGTTTTTTTTCCTGCCATTTACCACTTAATGGAGAGCATCTTGAGGCTTTTTCTGTTTTCGTCTGCCTCATACTTCACCTAATTACTGCCCCTTGTAGGCCCTCTATTGAACACTTTGCTCACGTTTCACCCATTAGATTGATATTGCACGCTTCTTCTTCCTAGTGAAAGCTTGTTTATAGTTTTGCTGTAAGGCAATTTATCATGCTAGATCATCTCCACTTTAGTAAATACTGTGTTTGTAGTTTTCCTGTCCTCCTAAGGCTTTTTAGATAACCATAGTAGAATCAGAATCTGTAACTCCTGACCTATTCAAGCTACTTGCGAAGGCAGAGTTTTTTTTAACAGTTAGTTTTGATGATTTATACTGTTTTTTCTGGCAGGTGGATGCTGTGGTCTACCTAGTGGATGCTTACGACAAAGAGCGCTTTGCTGAATCGAAAAAGGAACTGGACGCGCTTCTCTCAGACGAATCTCTAGCCACGGTTCCGTTCCTCATCCTAGGAAACAAGATAGACATACCATACGCTGCACCAGAGGACGAGCTCCGTTACCATCTCGGCCTCTCAAACTTCACCACGGGAAAGGGTAAAGTGAATCTAGTGGACTCGAATGTAAGACCATTGGAGGTTTTCATGTGCAGCATTGTCAGGAAGATGGGTTATGGCGAAGGCTTCAAATGGCTCTCTCAGTACATCAAGTAACTAAAGCCAAGACTCCAACAATCACATGACGCGTTGTTATTGTTTAAACCGTAAGTTTCTATATATCCCAGCTTTGTCTTTTGTCTTTTGCTTTTGTAAGAAATGTCGTGAAACGTAGTAGCTTCTCGTTCGTTTGCGTGGTTTGTTTCTTGTAGTGATTTTTTTTCTAATAACATTCACATGTTTCGTAATTTATACTATTTTAAATAAGGTAAAAATGTTTGGCTTTTAACGTTTATATAATATTTAGTTTGTATATATGAATGAACCAATCATTCAAGTAAAGGATGGAACCGTTTAACGAACTCAATACAAAACCAAACCATTTCATGTGTGTATACATATACTTATAGGATCATTCTGATCTGAGAAGGGGTAACGAAAACAATTCTTGGAAGTTCCACTAAACATGTATTATCCGACAGACAAGTACAAAACTTGGAGGAAGAAGCGACTGTAGCTGATATGATTCAAAGACGTGGATGCGCTCCAGCCAATTGTTGAAGAGGATTGAAGACGTTTGAGAAAGGCTACCAAGGAGAATCTGCTCATCTTCGGTGAAGCTTGATGAACTGGCCCAATAAGCCCAAGCCCAATAACCCTAAATGTTATCTCGCAGATTAACCAAAATATGTCCTTGTAAAAAGAATTGTTTGCATGTGTTAGTTCCCTTGTTAGTGGAAGTTCCACTAAACATGTATTATACGGAGATTAATCGGGGAGAAATTTAATATAATTATATACATTTCTATGAGTTAATAAATTAAATATGTGAAAATAACAATATTTCCTGTGTAGTGGTCAGTGGGTCATACTATGTCACACAGGTCATGGTTTCGATACTGGCAAGCGTATTTTATCTATTTTATCAGCATTTAGGTTAAATGAAACGGAAATTACGAAAATAGTCTCGTCTGCGATTTCCAGTTTTAAGTACAGCCGCCATTCATTTTTTTTGTTGCGATTTCTATTATTTTTCTTGCTAATCTTATATCTTTTAATTAAATATAACAAATCTATTAAAGATAAATCAGTTTCGACCTCTAAATCTACCAAAGTGATGATTTTTCATCTCAACCGATTAAGTGAACGTCTAACACTAAATCGCGGCGGCTCCCGGCCGCAACACGTTTTCCGGCGACTTTCCCGTCGCCTAAGCCGCGTTTTTGAACAAGGGTTAGTTCTAAGAAACAAGATTTATTTGCATTTGACACATGAAAGCTCTTCTTCATACACGTGTCCTCCGTCTCGAATAACTTTTTTCTCTTGTTTTGCTATACGCTGACGTCATATCAGCTGATGATCTAGAGATGTGATTGGTCCTTTTTTGACCAAAGATATGATTGGTCATGTTGCAAATCTTATGCTAAATATAACATTAATAACTTTTTTTTTCAAGGTCTTCCATCAGCGCACGCACAATTATAAGTGAGAAGGTGGTCAAAGCGACTCAAACCCAGGGCGAGCACTCCAACTAGAGTTCCTTTACCATTAGGCCAAGAGCTCTTGGTTAACATTAATAACTTCACATAGTAGGTTATATAACATACGTATATCTACATAAATCAGTTCATTTGCCGACAAAAAAATGAACTATTAGTATTTGTAGCTGTGTCTAAAAAGTGGTTTAAAAGAAGTATTTGTAGCCAAATATGAATATATATTATAGAAAATTATTTAGAAATATTAACATTTATATATAATATAAATATATGATTATATATACTTAAACTTTTAAAATAAAAATTCCAGTTCGATCAGAGAACATATCATTTGTAAAACTAATTTTTGGTATATATAGTATAAATATATGATTATATATTTTTAGAATATATAACATTTTCTTTTCAATAGTTTTATTTTATGGATTTCAAAACAGAGATTATCAATATGAAGTCTGGAAAACAATTTTTACATTATAAGTCTTTTCTTAAAAAAAGACTTTAAGCAAAAAATATGTGTCGTATACTCATGATGATAATATATATACGTGAAGTAACATAATACTATAATTTCATCTTAAGAAATTTTACTTGTTAACAAATTGTTAAATTCAGTATTTTGTCTTTTCAATCGATTTTTTCTCTAATAAAGAATATGTGATCTAGCTTCCATGTTATTCCAGAAAAGTCTCCCTTATATCTAATTATGGTTAAGTTAGTGTCTAGAAGACGAAAATATCAAAGACTAAACTACTCAAAATAAATGCAGCGATCTAGCAATGATAATAATAATACATTATCATGTGAATGTGGGTGAAATTTGGATAAGAGAATCTTTAGGGATTCACAACAAGTTTTAGTCATTCGACACTAACACTTATTGAGAATTAAAGAGCTTACATTTTATATATCTATTTTAGTTAACTAAATAGCTTAAACAGCAAGTTACCATTTGATGCGATCTCATCAAAAAGGTTAATATATCTCACTACTTTGGATTTTACTTAATATCACAACAGAATGATGATGGTCAAATCAATATATAATTGTGTACAATTAATGAATAAATCGAAATCAGTGGCAACTAATGGACCACTCATAAGATTACTTACACATCTCTGAAAAGTTTCATTTTATTTTAATAAAACAAAATAACCAGTTGAGGCTGGACTAATCTCTTGGATAAATATAAGTTTTGAATGAGAAAATTGGATCAAGCGGATCAAACAAAATAAAAATGGATCAAGCAGATTTAACGGTATAATTGTAGATCAAACATTCTAGAAATCTAAAACATATGTTTAAATAGTAAAAGTGGATACGAAACGGTTCCCATTTTTTTTACAAATTTAAAATAGTTTTATATATTATTTTTATATTATTTTCATAATTAAATTTGATTATTTTAGTCACTAATTTTTAAATTCAATAAATATAATTTTTCTTCAAATATAACCAAAATTAATTTAAACACATATATATATATATATTATTTTGAATTCGATAATTAGATTATATAAGTTCTTATATTTAGAACATTATATATAAAATAAATTATATAATATTATACATTTTATAAAATATAAAATATAAACTGGTATATATACCAACTAATATATAAATATCAATATGTAAATTTTATATTGGTGTGAATTTATTAATCTAGTATATTTGGTATTATGAAATTATTATTTACTGAGTGTAAAATATTAATTTGGTAACTGTTATTATTCTTTGTATTTATTCAGAAAATGACGCTAACATAACATATAAATTATTCTGTTACTGATATTACTTCATTCATCTTACTTTATAATACATTTTCCAATTCACACATATATTTTTAGCACTAATGTATCATATAATAATTTCTATTTTCTCTCGAAGTTTCGTGATCTAGTGCTTAAGAATTTAAAACTTATTGATTCCCAACATATATAGTTTCTTATAGATTATAGGAAGTGAAGTTTATACAAGTTTCTTAGTAATACATACACATCCGTTTATTGTAGTCGTATGTTGTGAGGTCTATCAACCAAGACTATCACAAACATATAATCTTCCATGGATCCGAGTATTATGGAAAGAGATACATCGTAAAAAATTGTCCGTAAAATTGTTTATCAATATCACATAGGTAATTTATCAACATTTTAAATATGTTATTAATCTTATTAGCAGTAAATACCAAAAAAAAAATCATGAATATGTATCTAGATTTTACAAACAATACATTTGGAAATCGAATGTTGAATATTCAGTAGACACTATTTTGAGTTCATTAAACAGTTCAGTTTATATGCACACAGCTATCACAATTTAAACCTCCTTTAGTAGTGAACAATTAACGGAACATATCTTCAGTTCTGAAAATTACTATAGTGGATTTTTTCGTTTATTTTTTATAAAAACGCTATTTATGTATAATTAGTAAGCTCCCACCAAACATTTAATTTAGTCTGTTACCAACTACGAATAAAACCAATAGCATATACTGACGACAAAACAATTTGGAGACTTTTTTTTTCTCTCGTTACCAGTCAAAAATATAGAAATTTCTTGAATTTTTCAAAGATCGAACGTTCAAAGTAGTATACTCGATAATTTTCCCTTTAAATTTGTATCTATTTACTTAGATTTTCGTTTATGGAAGAAGAAAATAAATGTTTGTATTACAAACACACAACATGTGTTTGCCCACTTGAAACATTAATGACTCGCACTCGCTCTCTAACTCAGCACTTTGTGTCCTCAACATTTTTAACTTGATCCCAAATTTATATAATAAATTTAGAAACCCACCATTATGTTTCATGTCATAATTTTTCTTTTTCAAGTATATTTCCTTATGGATCTTCTATTATGTGCACACCAATACGACGAACTAGCAGCCTTAGCTGTATATCCAGAAGACAAATGTATTATAGTAGAGATGGATATTTAATAATTATATAATTACTAGGAGAAAATGATAAATACATATGAAATACTAAATCCACAAAACTAAACTAAATCAAAATTGCTAGTCAACTATAACCAATTCAACCACGAACTACTTAGGAAATCATCGGATCACAACATACCAAGATACATAAAATAAAACAAAATATAATAAATATAATAGTAGACTAAAAAGAAATGAAAAATGAGTTTAAGAGCTGGCGACCTGAGCTGTGAAGACATGTTTGTATATAAAGAAACTAAACAAGACTCTTTAATACATAGAGAACTTGTCATGTTATTTTGCAATTATGTCATTCTTTGCTGGCCCCTTTCATGTACTGGAGCCCCATTCAAAACTTCATAATAGAAACTCATACATAATTTTTTATATTTCCTAGGATAAGAGATAGTATAAATATATAATTTATTATTCCTAGGATAATTTTGTGAAAACACCATAATTACCGTCATTGTTAACTTTCTCAGAATCAAAAACATGTTCCAAAGAGAATTGTTGGTGTATGCAAGGGAATCGAATCATAAACTAGAATCTTTGTATTTAATTGACCAATAATTATGGTTAGCTCATAAGATTGCACTTCCGATATTATGGCAAAACTCCAAATTTTAGCAAAAAGAAACATTATGGCACAACAATAACAGTATATAATAACTAATAATCTCTTAATTGTTTTATTTCGGAGTTTAGGAAATAGGAGAATGCTTCATATAATTATATCTCTCTCGTGGTGGCTAACATGCTCGTTTTACGTGGAAAACTCTGCCGAAATAGGTTTTGGGTTAAAATCGTTATAATGTGCAAAAATAAACTTAGAATAATTTTGTTTTAAAAATAAACTTCACTAGGTCAAACTACTCCTTGAAGCTACTCCATGGTCATACTAATTTTGTTTATTGTACGTACACCCTATTGGAACTGTATAAAGTCTTTTAAGATTGAGAGGTATATAAAAATACAAGACAAAGTCAATGTTGATTTATACCCAAAAATTAAATAAAAGTCAATATTGATAGAATAATTAGGTTCTAGATAACATATTAAGTTAACTAAAGCAAAGACGCATTCCATGAGATCTGTCTTCTCATCAAATGGTAGTAAAAATATTCCCCTCGAGACCCTTTTCTATTTTTTTTTTCACTTTATTCCCTTCGTCTTCTAAATAAAAACATTATCATTTCTATGTGATGGAATATTTTAGTTTATATTATTTATCCTTATAGGTTATTTTATGATCTCGTCGTGTATGAGAATGCCACGTTGAAGATATTCTTGGCTTTAACGCGACCATTTCCTTCTTGTTATTGAATTACCTTTTATTTTCTGTCAACAAAAGTATTATAGGTTATTATGTTTTTTGTTTTGTTTTCGGCACCAAAAGTATAATGTAGTCGAATTTAATTTCATTTTCGTCTGAACAACTCACAATTTAATCTAGATGGAGCACTATTTGTTATATACTATCTTCATTCCAAAATGATGTATTTTTATTTTTATTTTTTACACGTATTAAAAAAATATATTAATAAATATATTAATTTTTGTGATTAGTTATTTTTAATAATTTTTAGTCTATCAAAATTTACTAAACATAATTATATTTTTTTAAATTTTCAATTTACCATTTAATACATATGAAATGTAGATTTTATAGAAACAAAATATGAATAATTTTAAAATATACGTTTTACCAAAGGCAGTTCTCGTGCCCTAGACACGCAGCTTACACAAATGTTCATTACCCACATATTTTATTGACTTTTCTTTTTTTTTTCAACATATTTTATTTAATTTTATTGACTTTTCATTACGCAAATTTCAAACAAAAAGAGTTCACAGCTTGTTGAAAATATTTTTTTGTTCTTTTGTCATGGGGTTAGTGGTGTTGTTATTTGACGAAGAAATGGTACTGGCATATGAAGAAAGCTAGCAGAGTGCACAAAATTGCTCTTCGCCGATTCGTTATCAATAATATTACAGGATTTAACACTTTTCTATTTTATGCAGTTTTTGTTAAAAAAAATCGGCTATAGTTTTATGTAGTAAAAAATAATATCAGCACACAGTTTTAACTTTATTTCATTTTCACCTTCTTAAGAAAAAGGTTGGAAAAATTTATTGCGTCCAACCTCGAGCGGTATAATTGTTGCGTGCATGAGATATCCAGCAGCAACTGCAAAAAGCAAACTTGTTAGTTGGAGAACATTTACTTTTGTACCTTTGAAAATTTATGTATATTTACTTTTTATATACATCTACAAATATAGATAAAGCTCACTATGTTAATTCATATTTCAATTTATTTTTCATCAATAGATAATCATGTATGTATTTTCTACTAGTCATCTAATTAGTGTACTAGTTATTCGCTTTACATTTATATCTTAACGAGTCAGCGTCACTACCCACGACTAAAAATTGAGGGTCACGTCCTAGATATTTAAAATTATACATTTGTTTTATAGAGAGACTTTAAAGCCAACCAAAGCAGATCATCTTTTGATCTATCTTGTACCCATATTACACATGAGCATTAATTGAAAAGTTAAATTACGATTAAATAAAGCCGAAAGCTTTTCCCCAATTAAGAAACTATTAAAAGAATAAAAAAACTAAACTGATAGAACAAGTAACAACCAATTAGTATAAAACCAGCATGAGCCTTGTGGCTTACGATAAATGATATTTTGGTATTTAACTCTTTCATCTAGCAATCAATTAACATAAATTAGTATAAGCGAGTATCTTTGAATGAGATTTGTGGTGATTAACAAATAAATAAATAAGCCCCAAAATGTAACATTGTTTAATTCGTGTAGCTTAGAAGTCGTCATTTTATTGTTAAGATGTAAAAATATAAAATTATATTTTGCTTTTATCATGTAACAGAAAAATATATATAGTCTTTCCTTATATAGATGATAAATGTTTTTTAAAAATTCTTGTATACAAAAGATTGATGTTCTACGTTTAATTAATATTTTTTTTTCAAAAATGAAAACATCAATTATATTATGAATAGTAAAATTTTATTGGAAAGAAATAAACTAACAAAAACTAATAGATTTATATATATATATATATATATATATATATATATATATATATATACTGTTAATATGTGTGCAAAATTTTAAACATAAATCATTTAATAGTATCATATATTTTAGGAAATAATGAATAAGGGTGGAATCATGTAGGCTAATGGCTAAGCAACAGTATGCGCCAGCTTGGAACCCTCGAGGGATCCAATGAACTTCGTCCAGGGGCAAATCCGTCATTTCAGCATTCATCTTCTTCTATTACACAACAACTCTCTTCCGTATTTAAGACACTTCAACACCAACACATGACTTTTCAAAATCCATTTCTCTCTCTCTCCTCTCGTGTTGTCCACTATTTCTCATCTCTCTCTAACATTTTATTTAATTTCGCCGATCGAGAGAAAAGTTCTGATTGTTTCACGAAGACTTCAAGTTACGTCAATGGCGGTTTACGGCGAGAAGAGATACTGGTGGCTCCGTAACAAGAAGGTTTGTTCTCTTCATCTTCTCCAATTTCAGACAAAACCTCAAAACCAATCTCATGTTCTTGTCTTTTTTTTAACCAGATCGTGGATAAGTACATGAAGGAAGCGAAGAACTTAATAGCGACTCAAGACCCAAACGACGTCGCATCGGCTCTGAACCTTCTCGAATCCGTTCTTTACTTCTCTCCTCGTTACGAACTCGCTCTCGAGCTCAAAGCCAGATCGCTTCTCTACCTCCGTCGATTCAAAGACGTCGCCGATATGCTCCACGATTACATCCCTAGCCTTAAATTCTCCGGCGAAGACTCCGGCATCGGCTCGTCGGAGCTTTCTTCCACCCACTCGTCGCGTGAATCGGTTAACCTTCTGAACGATTTACCGAGTCACGGTGGTGGTGGTGACTCGTCTTTTAAGTGTTTCTCTGTTTCTGATTTGAAGAAGAAAGTCATGGCAGGGCTGAGTAAAAACTGTAACAAACAAGGGCAATGGAGGTAATTTTTACAAAATTTTTGACCCGACCACCCGAGTACCCGACCCGGTTTTGATTCGGATCTTTTGTTTTTGTTTCTGTTTTACAGATATTTGGTTTTAGGTCAAGCTTGTTGCCATCTAGGTTTAATGGAAGATGCAATGGTTCTTCTCCAAACCGGTAAACGGTTAGCCACCGCGGCGCTTCGTCGTCAGAGCATCTCCTTATCCGACGACAGCTTCATCCTCTTCTCCTCCGCACACGGCGGCTCCTCTCCTCCTTCCTCCTCCGTCGTGGTCTCTTCCTCGCGATCTCTAACCGAATCCGAAAGCGTCGCTCATATGTTGTCCCACATTAAGCTCCTCTTACGCCGTCGCGCTGCAGCGCTAGCGGCACTGGACGCCGGACTCTACTCGGAGTCCATCCGCCACTTCTCCAAGATCCTAGACAGCCGCCGCGCGGCTCCCCAAGGATTCCTCGCCGAGTGCTTCATGCACCGCGCCTCCGCGTACAGATCCGCCGGGAGAATCGCGGAGTCTGTCGCGGATTGCAACAAGACCTTGGCGTTGGATCCATCATGCCTTGAGGCGTTAGAGACGAGAGCCGCACTGCTCGAAGCAGTGCGGTGTTTCCCTGACTCGCTTCACGATTTGGAACACTTGAAGCTTCTTTACAACTCGATATTACGTGACCGGAAACTTCCCGGTCCGGTTTGGAAACGGCACAATGTCCGGTACAGAGAAATACCGGGGAAACTATGCGTTTTAACGTCGAAAACTCAGCAATTGAAGGAGAAGATCGCGAACGGTGAGACCGGAGACGTTGATTACTACGCTCTGATGGGAATCAGACGCGATTGCTCGAGATCGGAGCTGGATCGAGCTTACTTGTTGCTCAATTTAAAGCATAAACCGGAGAGATCAATGGCATTTATTGACCGGTTTGAGTTAACCGTTGACGAAGAAGAATTAGACTCGGTTAAGGACCGGGCAAGAATGTCAACTCTATTACTTTACAGATTGATCCAGAGAGGCTACTCCGTCGTGACAAGTAACATCACGGCGGAGAAGCAACGTACAGCCTCAAGCAATAACATTGAGACGCCGGTTAGAGCGAGTGTGGTGAAAGGAGTGTTCTGCAGAGATTTAACGGTGGTTGGGAATTTGATTGCACGGACCGGGTTTAACCAACCGATTCCGGTTAAGTACGAAGCGCTTAGTTGCTGAAGTTGTATCTCCTCTTCTTTTTGAATATGGAGTTTGTACAAAAGAAGACATTGGATAAAATCATGGATAATGAGAATATTGTCTGCCCGAGAGTTTTGGAGCTTTGTTTCTTGTTTTGTTTATGCTCTCTGCCTATACGACAAAAACTCCTAAGATATGATGATAGTTTTGTCTTGTGTTCGATTTCGATTGAATATTTTGTAAAAAAATAATTTAAATTGGCTCTTTCTAACTCTTAAACCGATTATAATACAATATATACAACACATTATAATTATTCCACAGTTGATGAAAGAAAATATAATCCCTGCCGTCTACGATTAATGGATTTTTCACGTCACTTAGTCCATGAATCTATTATGTATGACATGTGGTGTATTAAAGTGTTTGCTTTTACTTTTTTCAGAGAAAAAGGCTGTAAAATGTTAAGCTTAGTGAGTTCATTTGGAAAAGGAATATAGACTAAATATGTCTGGTACTTTTATTAGTTGAAAGCTAATATCATTTTTCAAATAAATAATAGTATAAATAATCTTTTCTAGTCGACAAAAATCTAATTATTTTTTCTTATTTCTTTGATAACTACAATTCTTATATTAATTCGAAAGAGTAATGGCAGGTAGAGGGAAAAAAATCATGTAAAATTGAAATATTGTTTTCACATGATCTTTGTTGACATCATTTAAGAACTATGCAGATCTAATATAGCTTCCCTTATATAAAAATATCTTTAAAGGTAATCTTTCTTGGTTACAAGTGGAATACTTTATGAAACAATGAAAACATAATATTGTTGAGAAGTGAGAAAGTTGTAGAAGTCACAACTTGTTTGATTGTTTCGTCTCTTTTCTCCGATGAGTTGTGTCGACTAGTTGCATTTCCTTATTGTTTATACAGATGTTTTTTTTCTCTTTGAAAGCATTTATACAGATTTTAAGATGAAAATCAACTGAAGAAACTTGTAACTTCTGCTATCTTTTAAAAAAAACTGGTATGGGTCCTATCACCCAATATATTAACATTTTTTCTGTAATCTAAAATATGATATTACTAAAATTTATGACAATAACTATAAAAATAATTATACAATTTATCTTTGGAAAATTGTCAAAATATTACATCATTTTTCATGTTTATTTTAATCAGTTTGACTTTTATTTTCTTAAGAGAAAAAACACTTATAACTATATGATTAATTAGTATAAGATTTAGAATTTAAAGTTGAAGGGTGGAGTACGGTTTTGGAATGTAAAATTTAGGATTCTAATTAATTTAGAAATCTTTTATTTCTTAAAAAACAAAATATATATGAAAATATGTTTTTGCTGAACGAAAAGATAAATAATGTGGTAATCATATAAATTTTCTTTTATCTTCTCTATCAAGATGTATGGCCAACATAGTCAATGTCAAACGGTAGTTGGGAAATAAAAAACTGTTTGTTGATTCAACAGAAAGGTAAAATAAAAAGGATTGTGGAAATTTTCAGGCAAATGAAAAGAAAAATAAGAAGAAATGGTTAAAAAATCCCAAAGAAAAAATCGACATAAATCCAATCAAATGCACCTAAAACGATGAAACAAGCAAAGGACAAAACTTTCTTCTCATCTGGACCTGACATTTCGAAAGCTACAGAAATGTGTGCTATAATATTATTGCTGCCCATAACTCTGGTTCTGTTTTTTCTTCACTTTCCCATTGCGATATTTTGTCTTTTCTTTTCTCACTTTTTAAATTGCTGTGATTTTTTTGGTGTGTCTTTGCATGCCACAAATAAGACAGCACATTCAGGTTTGTGCCTAGAGTTGCAGGAACTAGAGGCCATATATATATATATATATGAAAATATCAGTTTTATTTAACATTCTTAAAGCAATGAAAATCTGTGATAAAAATAGGAAAAATCGCATAAACTTTTTTAAAGATCGTAACTACTGACACTTTAAACCTTGATTTTTTTTTATTATCACTTAAACCTTTTAAAGTGACACACAAAAAACCTTCAACCTCACTTAATTGTTCACCACATAAAAATTAATCTGTCCTACATGTAAATATGATGATGTGTCGTTTTTTTCACAAATCATAAATCAGAAAATTAAATAAATAATTAGATAATTACAAAATTAGAAAAAAATTCAAAAATAATTAATAGAAAATCATAAAATTTAAAAATATTTCAAAAAATCAAATAGATTAAATTAAAAGACAGAAATTTAAAAATTTCAGAAAATTCAACAAAAATCAAAGGAAAATAAAAAAATTTAAAATAAAAAATCTTAACTTTCTCTTTTGAATTACAAGATTATTTTTTTAAAAACAAACATCTCATCGTTGACAATAACAGTTCAAACATATTACTGATAACGATGATGGTTTCTCACATAACCATAAAAATGACGTTTTTGACATATTTATATCGATAGTTTCCGACATCATCATTAAAAACCTTGACAATATTTATCATTTAAAAAAACCTTGACATATCTATTGTTTTATATGATGGTTGTCGAAAACATCATTATTCACATATCTACCATCATGTTTAACGAAAATGTCGGAAACTATCGCTAAAGATATGTCAAAAACGTCATTGTTAATGTTTATGTGATAAACCGCCATCATCATAAGTGATATGTTTGAAATTGTTATCGTCAACAATAATAAATATGTTTTTAAAAAAAATCTTGTAAATTAAAAAAAAACTATTTTGAATCTTCTATTTTTTTGAATGTGTACTTTTTTTTTATTTTTTTATTTTTTTTAATTTTCATTTAATTTCATGTATTTAATTTAATCAATTTTTTGAAATTTTATATTATTTTCTGAATTTATGTTTTATTTTCTGAATTTTATTTATTTTTCTTGAATTTTTATTTTAGTTTTCTAATTTCATTTTTAATTTTCTAATTTTTATTTATTTTATTAATTAAATAATTATTATTTTTTGAAAAAACCGAGACATCATCACATTGACTAGTTGTACATATCAATCTTATACTTGATGAACAAGTAAGCAAAATTGAAAGTTTTTTGGTGATACAAATGTCACCTTAAAGGTTTAAAGTGTTACTCGAAAAAATTTAAGGTTTAAAGTGTAATGTATGCCACTTTCAAGGTTTTTTATGCGATTTTTTCGATAAAAATTAAGATAAGTTTAATGTTCTTAGGGCTGTACACAAATATCCATTATTCGCTTTAAACTCGTTATACGCCCCGTACGCATCTGGAATTTTTAAGTACTCATCATCGTTAAGTCAAGTATTAAGTAGTAAAATTTAGATACTTTCAAGTACAAACCAAATAATAAGGATGTAAAAAAGTTTAACTACTCAACTTGATATTACTCGTTATTTACTCATAAAAGATGTTATTGTTATTGTGTGAAGTAAATAATACTCCAATAGAAATATTCATATTTTTCTTCATTCTTCTCATTTATAATATGCACAGTATTTTGTTTATATTAATTCTCGTACTAGTTCCTTGTATAATATATAAAATAAAATCATATTTTATTTGTTAATATAACTATATATAGCAAATAATTCTTAAATACTCAAAATTACATTTATGTTTTTTACAAATACTCGTAAATCATAAATACTTACACGTAGTTCATAAGTATTCGTAAATAGCAAGTAATAGAATATAACAAGTAATTTGCAAGTAACTTTTTTTCAGTAAGTACCCGAAATAACAAGTACTCGTTTTTACAAGTCGTACAAGTCTAAATTTTCATTACTCATCAAGGTAAGGTAAGTCAAAATCGAGTATAATTAAAATAGCAAGTATACACCTTGTGTACAGTCCTAAATGTTTTAATAGCAAAATTGCTGTGAATATGAAGTGAAAAGAAAATGATATAGTTATTATTGATATGAGTACGAATGAGGAGAAAATCGTCCTATATATTAGTTGAGAAATCACTTTAGTGATTTTTCTTACGTGTCGATCACTGGTAAAGTCTTGAATAATTGTTATAATTTGATTGGTCGATGCTTTTTGATTTTTAATTATTTTATTTAGATATAAAATATAAGGTAAGTCTATAACTAATTAATATCACTTACCAAAAAAAATGATGTTGCAAACAATAATTTATGGTAACTAATTGTCAAAATTATAGAAAGAGTAATAAAGTTTGATTAATTATTTCTTATATTTTCAAACCATATAAAACAATAAATAATTTTAATAGAAATCAATATAAATAATTTCATACTGTGTCAAAAAAAAATTATATTGTTATATAGAATATTATAATAATTATTAATTTCTTATAATGGTTATATATAAATTTCATATATTTATATAAAGTATTATAATAACTATTAACGTCTTATAATGTCCATATATGATATATAAATCATTTTTGTAAAAATGCAAAAAATATTTTTATTGCTTCCAAAAATCATTTTATCAGAATTTTAAAAGTGTTTATAAGAGCACATAAAATAAAAATTTAAATTATATATTAAACGAGAAGTTACTTAAGTGATGTTGTCGATTATTAGAGAAGTCTTAAGAAAATTATTATAAATTTCTTGGTCAGTGATTTTAAATTTTATTTTAATTAGATCTAAAAATAAAAGGCAAAACTAAAATTAATTAATACCAGTTGTCAAATAATCTAAATAGTATTACATATAATGATTTTAAATTTTATTTTAATTATTATAATTTTCTTGGTCAGTGATTTTAAATTTTATTTTAATTATTATAATTTTCTTGGTCAGTGATTTTAAATTTTATTTTAATTAGATCTTAAAATAAAAGGCAAAACTAAAAGTAATTAATACGAGTTGTCAAATAATCTAAATGGTATTACATATAATGATTTATGGCAAATAATTGTTCGAATTATAGAAAGAGTAATTATTTCTCAGATAAAAGAGCACAAATGTTTAATTAATTTTTTTACAGTTATAAACTACATAATATAATAAATATATATATATATATATATATATATATATATATATATATATCACTGTAATAATTTTATATTTTTATATTATATTCGTATATCAGTATATGTTAAATATTAATGACTGATAACTTTCATATATCTTTATAAATCATTTACAAAGTTTTTTAGAAAAATAAAATTATTTATAATAGATTATAAAATCATTTTATCAGAATTTTATAATTATTTATAAGAGCATATAAATCATTTATAGAAGAAAAATAGAAAATTTGGAAAAAGAAGAAATTTGCAATAGAAAATGTTTTGTTTTAATTCAAAAATAAATAAAAGTAACGTGATAATTACATATTTTTATAAATGTGTGATTATTGCAATGTACACTGAAATATATATATATATATATATATATATATATATATATATATATATATATATATATATATATATTAGTCGTTTAATATATAAACTTTGAAGATTAGACGGATTATATTGAATGGAACATGTGAGAGCGTTGCAATTATACTAAGTTAATGTGATGATAAAAAAGAGATTCTAAGATGGGTATTTGATTGATTATGTGATTTGTATTAATATTTTAAGAGAGATAGAAATATCTAGCAAAAAATATGTAAGAAAATTAAAAAAACATTAGCAATGCATGTTAAATGTGATGGAAAGAAAGAAATGCTAAAAGAAAAATAAGAAGAAGTTAAATTTGATGCATAGTATATGTTGGAGAAGTTAATGTAATAATTGCATATATAAATATTATTCATTAGTTATTAGCTTTAAATTTATGAGATCTTCCCAAATGAGAATTAATTTGCATTAAAATTAAATAAAGCGATAGATAAGATGATGTGATATTATAAAGTGTTTTAAAATAGTTTTTAGGTTCAATGATAATGAATTTGTTAATTATATGATCAAATTAAGTAAAATAAATATTTTTTTGCGATTTTGATTAATATTACTAAATTATCACTAAATCTCATACTTCTAAAAATTGGTATTGAAATTTTAGATTTTTTCAATTATTTGAGTTAAAAGTTATCTTTTTAATATTTCTAATTATTATTCAAAAATTATAGTATAATATAAAAATATATATTTTATATAATAGTTATACCCGTAAATTTGCGGGCAGCCACCTAGTTAGCATTAATTTCAAAAAAATATCCTTACTAGGTGGCTTTTCCATGTTCATTTACATATATAAATATTTAAAAATAATTAACTTAATAATTAGTTAAATATGTGATTTTATGTATAACAATTCAGATGAATTAAATTTTATAATATATGTATAAAAAGTAAACTGAAATTATGTTAAATTAAATCATGTTGCTACCTCATTTAAATGTTCACATATCACAACTGACCGGTTCAGTTTTTTTCTCTTTTTTTGGATATATTAGATTGTATATATTTTCCAACTAAATCTCAGTTTATTTTCATTTTACCTATATTAAAATAGGATTAATTTAAATTATATTTACTTTAATTCATATTATTAGTTTGTAAATATATCATAACAATCAATATATTTAATATATGTTATTTTAGGAAGAAATAGAAAAATAAAAACTAAGTGTTAATAATTATAATTGCATTAGCTAATATAATCAATAACATTGTAAGAACTTATGCCCATATTTATTTTCATATTAGTAAAATAACTAAATAATAATAATTGATATTTTTTTCGTGTTCATTTGTTTAGGAAATTTAAGATGCTTTATAATTGATATGTATAAAAGTTAAATAGAATTTTTGTTTAAAATTATATGTTGTCTTAATTTGACATATAATTTAGGTACAAGATTCAGACCAATTTCTCATTTTAAAGCATATTTAGTGGAAACAAATCCTCTAAATTGAACTAACTATTTTTTTTGTTCTAGTTAACCTAAAACTCTCGGTTATAAAAAAAAATAGTTAACCTAAAATGTGAATAATTTTGGTTATTTTCTTTTAGTTTGATTCTTCTCCTTAGAAATATATTTATAAAAAATTATATAATTTGATACATGTTGGTTTAGACTAATAAATAAAAAACATGAAAATATAAAAATATTGATTCTCCCAATTTTAAATTCATCAATTAGTAAATATAATTTTGAGAAGAAAAGTATTAAAAAAGTTTTAATCCATAAATAATTTTAAATAAAACCCATTACTATCAGTATATATATATATATATATATATATGTATATTATAAATAATTGATTAATATACATTTAAAAAATCCCAAACACTTTAAAAAATAACTATTTGTTAAACGAATTCTTAGTAATCTAGTATACATATAATGCTGACACTGGAAGAAATAACTTAAGAGTGACTCATAAAATAATTTCAAATAGCTAAGATGTATATGTATATATATATATATATATAGTTCTGTTACTTTTAAAAATAAATTACAGGTATTATTATATAAAATATAAATATTAATAATGACAATTTAATAATAATTTTAATTAATTAAGGATATCAATGTAATTGACAATATTGAGAATTAAACCTAATATTATTTTACTATATAAAATCAAATTGTCTTATATATTTTAATTATTTTCTTTGTTTTTTTTTTGGTATTTTCTCTTTTCTTAACACTTTTTAATATATGTTTTGATGATGTGTAATGCTTTAGTTTTAGTTTTCCATCATTTCTTTTTCTTGTTAATTTCTTTAAATTTGAGTTTGGTGAAAAATAGAAAATAATTTCGGTGAGCTTCACTTTTTTTTGGCATGGATTTAATGAAACTGAAAGGCAATGTCGAAAAATAGTTTTTTTTTTATTTTCTTAATTTTGAAAACATATATTATAAATTATATTATGCAAATAAATCATTATTTATTGACTAAAGTTTCACCAAGCTCAAGTTGTATTAGGGATTTTCACTAAATTTTATTCTATTATTTGTTATAAGTTTTGAAACTGTGTTTTTGTTTGTTTGTTTTTTATATGTATTAATTGTTGGTTGTAATTTTTTCATAATTATTTTAGTTTTTTCTAAGTTTGAAATTTTCTACTGAAAACAAAAATTTGGTGAAATTTATCTTTTTATTCCTGTTGGTTCGAATTTGATGAAACATGAGAAAATAAATTGACCAAAATGCCTGTTAATAAAGTAAGTTGGAGAACAAAATCTTCCTTGTTAGTTACTTATTTATTTGGTCCAGCTTTCTCCGGAATTTTGTAATCTGATGTCATATTTATTTATTTTTACAAAATTTCTATATTTATTTTGAAATGTTATGAATTTAAATTCATCTGCCTGGTGTCTCAAAACGTGCTTAGTTCGTAGATTTTTCTGTTCTCTTAGATGGACACTTTTTGTTTGATAATGTAAGTAATATTTGCAAATTATATGTGCTACTATAATAGAATCTACTTCCGTGCGGGCCGTTTCTTTGTAAAAAAACTAACTTTTAGAACCTTGTGATCAGTACCGGTCCGAATTGATACAATGCCTAAAGAGGACTAAAAGAGTACTGCCCGTAGCATGTTTTTTTACCCTAATCATTTGGAAAACCAAAATATTACACAATTTTCCATTATAAATTAAATGTCATTCATAATCATACAACAAGGAACATTAACATAAGAATAAACTAAAGAAGAGAGTACATATCTTAGCACACACACAAAATTAGAAAGCAATTATAATAGTATCAATTTAGTTTGTAAGACTTTGTTTGTTTTTAAAATATATATGTTATCTTAATTTGCCATATAATTTAGGTACAAGATTTAGACCAATTTTTAGTTATTTTAAAGCAAAATTGATGGAAATAAATCCTCTAAAGTGAAGTAACTATTTTTAGTTCTAGTTAATCTCTAATTATCAACTACGTACGGACCAATATTATTTGCTTGGTGTCTCAAGAGGTACGAGCTAAGTCGTAGATTTTTTTTTTCTGTTTTCTTGACGGACACTTTTTGTTTAATAATAATTTATTAATTTTCGTGATAATTTGTTTAGAAAATTTAAGATGCTTTATAATTCATATGTATAAAAGTTAAATAGAATTTTTGTTTTAAATTATATGTTATCTTAATTTGACATATAATTTTAGGCAAAAGATTCATACCAACTTTTTTTTACTTAAAGCATATTTAGTGGAAATGAATCTTCTAAACTGAACTAACTATTTTTGTAGTGGAAAACTATCAAAATACTCTATTCTTACTACCAATTTCTTGTTTACCTTATCATTTTTAAGAGAAAAAATGCATTTATAATCTTAGGATTAATTAATTTAAGATTTAAGGTTTATAGTTGAAAGTGTTGGAATGTGAAGTTTGTGATTATAATTAATTTAAGTCTTTTACCTCTTATAAATAGAGTATTTATGAAAATGTCTCTTTATGAATTTAAAATTAAAATATCATGAAATTTATATTTTTATTTCTATTTTTGTTGGTTCGAATTTTATGAAACATGAGAAAATAAGACGCAGAAAATGCCCATTAATAAAGTAAATTGGGAACAAAATCTTCCTTGATAGTTACCCATTTCTTTGGTCGAGTGTTCTCTAGAATTTTGTAAGGGGATATTATTTTTTCTTTTTTACAATTTTTTTCAAATTTATTCCTAAATGTTATGAATTTTAAATTATGTTACTATTTTAAATTATATAATGTATCAGCTACATATTCAATATCATTTGCCTGGTGTCTCAAGACGTCCTAGTTCGTAGATTTTTCTTTTCTCTTGACGGACACTTTTTGTTTGATAATGTAAGTAATTAGATGTTTTCATGCATTATGTGCAGAATTAAAAGTTTAAAATGTAACTCATATTTAAAATTAAAAAAGTTGTAATTTTTTGTTTTTGTTATTTGCTTACACTATTTAATTTTAAATTTTAATTTAATTATATGTCAAAATAAAGATAAAATAATTAATTTTATTTAACTTTTATTTTTAATAATATATATAATTATATTTGTGGAAGTTTTTAAATATTTGTTTGATTAAAATATATTAAATAAAATTCTTTAAAACTAAGAGAAAATTTTGTTTGGTACATAATTATTAAAACTAAATAACATTTCTATAATAGATATTAAAAAGAAGAAATGGTAATAAGATAAGAAAATTACAAGTTCTAAAAAAACTGCATAACTAAACGAACATGTTTTATTCCACACTTGTCGTCGTAGTTGGAAACTCCTGTTGGGGTTATATACTAAAATTATCAGTTACGCATTCAATATCATTTGCCTGGTATTTCAATAGGTGCTTAGTTCGTAGATTTTTTTTTTCTCTTGACGGACACTTTTTGTTTGATAATGTAAGTAATATTTGCAAATTATATGTGCAACTATAATATAAGCATGGTTTTGAAAACCTGATTGGATTGGCCAGCCTAACAGATCCAACGATGATTCGTTGAAGAAACCGAATCCGGTTCAGTTTAAAATCTGATTTGAAAAACGATAAAACCGTTAAGCCGGATCAATTTCAAAATCCGATTTTAAAAAAAATTAACATATACTTAATATGTTTTCAATTGTTATTAAAATTCAATATTTCTTAATCAATGTTTAATTATTACTATTTAAATAGTTTTCTAGTTAATTTTATTTTCTTACGAAAGAATATGAAAAATATCTTTTAACTCTCATATATTACTCTTATTTTCCCATATTTACAAAATTTGAGAATTTATATGTATGAGTAAATAAGTAAGGTAATTTTTATTAATTTTAACTTACATAGTATTCATTTAGTTACTGTATATATTGCTAAATTTATGTTTATTGTTTATTTTAATAGTAAAAAAAGAACATATAACTTATTATATGTTGAACTACTTTATTTTAAGTCTATATAATGTAAATATATGATGAGAGAATTTCAAGTTAACCACTTTTGTTGTACCACTTTTCATTTTTACCTTCATTAAAGAGACATTTTTATAAATATCATTTTTTAAGAGGCAATTTTTTTTTAAATTAATTAGAATCCTAAATCTTACATTCCTAAACCCTACCCCACCCTACCCCCTTCAACTCTAAACCCTAAGTATTTTAACTTAATATGTTTTCAATGTTATCAAAATTTAATATTTCTTAATCAATGTTTAATTATTACTATTTAAATAGTTTTCTAGTTAATTTTATTTTCTTACGAAAGAATATGAAAAATATCTTTTAACTCTCATATATTACTCTTATTTTCCCATATTTACAAAATTTGAGCCTTTATATGTATGAGTAAATAAGTAAGGTAATTTTTATTAATTTTAACTTACATAGTATTCATTTAGTTACTGTATATATTGGTAAATTTATGTTTATTGTTTATTTTAATAGTTAAAAAAGAACATAGAACTTATTATATGTTGAACTACTTTATTTTAAGTCTATATAGTGTAAATATATGATGGGAGAATTTCAAGTTAACCACTTTTGTTGTACCACTTTTCATTTTTACCTTCATTAAAAAGACATTTTCATAAATATTATTTTTATAAGAGGTAAATTTTTTAAAATTAATTAGAATCCTAAATTTTACATTCCTAAACCCAAATGTTATATGTGTGTTTTTTCCTTTTAAAAAATAAAAGTAAAAGTAATTAAGGTAAAAGTGAAAAGTGGTACAAGAAAAGTAGTATTTTTGATAATATCCCATATATGATTATATATATATATAATTTTAAAAAACGGAAATTCTTATTCAACCAGTTAAACCGATCCAACCAGTTAAACCGATCCTATATCAAATTGGTATTTGGTCCGTTTTTTAAAACATTGAATATAAGCAAACGTCTTTATATATTTGCAAATTATATGTGCTACTATAATAGAATCAAACGTCTTTATCTATGCTTTACAAGAATATATAAGCAAACAGTTTTATCTATATTATTAAAACAGAAGTACAAATCTGAAAATGCTAAAATTTAGTCATTTATTACAACAGTAATTAATGAAGCTATTGCTATTTTAATGAAGCTACTAATTAGGAATGTTGTTTTATCCAAATTAACTTAATCGATTTATTACATGATAATAAATGAAGCAATTGATATTTTAATGAAGCTAATAATTAGGAATGTTGTCTTATCCAAATTTTAAAATGTTTTATTACATCTTCTTTTTTTACTTTTTCTAATTACTTCATTAATTATATTTATTATAATAATTAACATCACTTATTTTACGTATTAATCATAATAATTTCATATGTTTAAATAAAATTATTTCATTCATGACAAAGATTCCAACCGGTTAATAAATAGTTTTTATTTATTCACATTTATCCAACTATCCATCCGAATAGAAATCGGTTTTTTGATATCGTTTTTTGGTGTTCTAAAACTAAACTACATGTATATATTATAAATTTCTGGACGGGGTTTGAGTTGATCCTTCCGGGTCCAGGTAAGTTCATATTATAAATTTCTAGACGGGGTTTGAGTTGATTTAAATTAACACCCGCTCGGTGAGCGGGTCCAGCTCAAGTTTTATTTTATTTTCGTTACAAGAAAAAAGCAAATGTCCTTGACAAAACAAGGGAAAAAGATAAAACAAACACACATAAGCAAACGTCTTTATTTTTGTTACAATAAGATAAAGCGAACTTCACTTGTCGTTGTTGGAAACTGATCGTGTTGGAATATTTATTTTCCGGTGGGTGTGTCTGTCGTGTCCCATGCAAGCGATGCTGTAAAAACACCAAAGTAAATAAAACTCATTGTTATTCATATAAGAAAAAAAAAATACAAATATTAATGAGAGAGTAGACCCTGAAGAGAGATGGATGAAATGTAAAATATGTGATATCTTAAATATCAGGACCAATCCTTACACATGTTAACTAATTCAAATTAAACAAATAAGAGAATATTAAAAAGAAAAAACTAGAATAAAAGACTTACCTGCAAGAGTGAGACCGCCGTAATAGTCAGCTTCAATATTCCACGAGAAGTAACCGCGCAGACCATTTTGCTTAGCATACTTGACTTTGGACACAATACTCTGATTATCATCATACCCGATCCACGTGGTTCCGGCGTGGCAATAGTATCCGACCACCTCCGGATCATAATATGTGGCTGCTCCACTCCTCACAATATAGTCCTTTATGTCATCGTAGGTCACAGAACCGTCGGCTGTTATCGCTGGTCCATCGGAGGCTGCATTATAGCCATGAGCCTTGGGGTTTTTGAGAGTCCAGGCCCAACCACAGTATGAGAACCCGAAGACTGCCCGATCTGCTGGAAGTTTAGCCTCAAGCCACTTACGCTACCCGGAGTCACCGCAAATACCTATATTATATTTGATTGTTATTAATTCCTTTAGTTAAATGTTTTGTATTATTCTATTCCATAATTTTGTTTCTGAATGAGAAAAAAACATATTCAGTTATGTCAAGGGTTTATACCTTCCGGGTTTGAAGGATCATACAGAGCAGCAGGTGGTCCGGTCACTGGGGACCAATCCGGTCCATAAAAGTCATAGGCCATTATGTTAACAAAATCCAAATTTTTGGCAATGGCCTCAACCGGGTACTGCACGGACTTGTCCTCAGGGGTGTAGTAAACCAAAGCGGTTAACAGCAAAGGAATTAGATTGCTATCGTCCGACTCTTCCTTAACCGCTACACGCCATTCTCCAATAAGTTTCTCGAAGTTTTCCTTCTCCACTTCATTGCTCGGATATTCCCAAGCAAGATCGAGCCCCTGGAGTTTGTACTCTCTAGCGACGCTGATGGAAGAATCAATGAAAGCTTTCCGGTTCTCTTGTTTGTTTGTCATGGAATCAAACACGGATTGTTTTGCGTCTTTACCGCCTATGGACAAGAGGACTTGCAAGCGCTTTCTTTTCACTTTGTCGGTTTCAGTGATGCTCTTCACTTGGGCTAGGTTTATGGTGGATACATCGACTTTGTAGGTAACAGGGTCAATTTGAGCAAAGGCCAGGAAAAGGTGAGTCACGGGACTTGACTCAAGGGTTGTGGCATCAAATTTGGTTTCCGGATCCATGTAATAGTATGAAGCTTTCACCACATCAGCCATTTTGGTCGAGAGGGGTCTTTAGCAAAATGCTTTGTGTGTTTGTTTGTTTCTTGTGTGTGTGTTTAATGTGATAATAATAGAGGATAGCTTGGTTGCCTATTTATAAGGGGTTTGAGAATAAACAAGGTAGCATTGAATATCATTTTTGTTATCGGCTAATTGCCCCTTCATGATAAAAAAAAAATATTGAACAATTAATTAGTATTATCTAGATTAGTCTTTCAAACCCTACAACCTCTTCTGATGACATGAGTGACACCATAAAACGAACACTATATAAAAATTTATGTATTTATATTTACATGTTCTGTAGAATATCTGACATCTTATAGTATAAACAGTGAATACACCATTGATATTATGTTGATGGATGATTTCTGTTCTTTAACTTATATTTCTTATATATATATGATTCCGAATAGTTTACCTTAAAGTGTTAGATAATTTCTGAAGTATTTCAGTTAATCTATAACTAATGTCTAATAATAATAATAATATATATGATAATCTTCAAAACAAAATTGTAACAACCTGCCCCGAGAAACTTAGTTGGCGCTGCATCGCATCGACCCTAACCCCTCACTGTGGGAGGAAACACCTCCACATCCAGCGGTAGGTTATTGGTGCGCTCGGCGTTACTCGAACCCAAAACCTCACTCTTTAACAACTTTTCGGCTGCAGTGGATATTTTCTTATTCTTCTTCTCTGTTTCTGAAGTAACCTCAATCTGTGGATTGCCTTCAATGTTTATAAACTCAAAATACTGCAATTTCCCGTGCAGTTTGTTGTGCAAAACGTCAAGAATGGTCAGCTTACTCAACTTTGTAAGAAGCTCAACCGGTATGATACCAGTTAGGCTGTTATTAGACAGATCTATCAAACTCAGATGAGTGAGGTCTGCGAACTTCGGAGAGATAATACCGGACAAGTTCATAGACATGAAGGTTATGAATGTGATTGTACCCTCTGTACAGCAAATCCCATACCACATTTGACAAGGATCGTCTCCTACCCAACTATCTGCAAATACCTGCGGGAATCCAAACTCTCCAGCTATAGTAAACAAAGTAGCTATTCTAGGATCGGAAGGAGTATCTACGCTCCTCCCTGGAGTCGTCCGTCCCTTGATCACATTCAGAAAATAGAGACACGTAACGAGAAACCACAAACTTCTCAGGATAACAAAGTACCGAGGCGCCGCAAATCTTTCCGTAACTGCAATTCCAGTAAATTTAAAGTGTAATTTGATGCTTGACGAAAGCATATGTTCACAGTTGCGCAAAAGATTTAACAAAATCACAATTGGAAGTTAAAAGATGGAACAGAACAGAACATAACAACATTCACCTTAATCGATGTCTCTAGTTCAAGTGAAGTTCTATACTTGGACAAGATCTATACGAGCTTACAATATATACTATATTACACCAAGTTTATTTTTCATGTTCAACATGAAACTGTATTAGTACTTCATAGAAATAATTAAGTTGTTTAAAATCACGTAACCTTTTAGTTAACTGAATTCCCTTAATTTTCGTTTTAGGAAAAAAATATCATGGTAGCCTTGGAGGGGGCTTTAAACGAGCATCCTAGTATAAACAGTGATTACACCATCTCGATATTATGCTGATGATTTCTGGATAGTTTTAGTTAATCAAAAATTTGTTGTCAACAAAATATTTGATAGTTTGAAATTAATATTTTCAATTGATAAAAGTTAATATAGTCTACTTTTCAGAAGGATGAAAAATGACCAGGTTATAGTAGACTATACATCTAACAATATTGTTTAAAATGTTCATAATAAAAATTTGTCAAACAAAATAATATGATGATAGCTTGACAAATAATATGATGATAGCTTGGACAGATATTTTTGAAAACAAGAAATGGTTTCAAATGTTTCGAGCCTCCAGTCAAGTGTTTTTGGACAATAGAGGGTCAGACCGTAAACCAATTCTTGTTATGCTTGTACCATCCTATGATTCCTATAGATGAAGCTTCATGTTTGACTCTCGGTTCTTAAGCAACCCGGTGGTCAAAGAGGAAATTAAGAAAAGCTTGACTTCCAATCATGATTTCTTTAGTATTTCAATTTCTAATAAACTCAAAGATGTAGAAAGGCTTTAAGTAAGTGAAACAGAAGGGAGAATCTAAAATCTAGAGATAATCTCAAGCAGAATGAATGTGCTTTAGAGATGGTGCAATCCGCATCCATGCCTTAAGGGATAATAATTCAATTCTTGCGATCTGAATTAGTTAAAAATTACAAGGAGGAGGAGGTCTATTGGAGACAAAAGAGCAAATATAAATGGTCTATCAGAGGTGATCTCAATACGAAATACTATCATACTTCAGTTAAAGCCAATAGAGCTAGAAATTGTATGATCAAGTTAATGGATGAGTGTGGATTAGCCCAATTTTTCGAAGCCGCGAAGGGTGAAATTGCATCAAGCTATTTCACTAAGCTTTTCAAATCACCCAATTAGGAGGACCTTGAGGAATTTTTTACAGGCTTCGTCCCTAGAGTCTCTTCCTCAATGAATAAAATACTGACTATGAAAGTATCAGATGTGAGGGATGTTTTCTTTCTCATAAAGCCTTCCATTGCACCAAGGCTTCATGACATGACGGGATATTCTTTCAATGGTATTACGAAACAATGGGGATTAAGTAACAGGCGAGGTTTTGAAATTCTTCCAAACTAGTGTGTTTCCTCAAGGATGGAACGACACTCATCTATGCTTGATCCCGAAGATTAATAATCATGTTCAGATATTTGATCAGAATAATTCAAGTATACAAATCAGAATAATTTACCTTAAAGTGTTAGATGATTTCTGGATAGTTTTTAGTTAATCAACAATTTGTTATCAACAAAATATATGATAGGTTGAAATTAATATTTTCAATTGATAAAAGTTAATATAGTCTACTGTTGAGAGAAGGATGAATAATGACCAGGTTATAGTAGACTATAGATCTAACAATATTGTTTGACATGTTCGTAATAAAAATTTGTCAAGCAAAATAATATGCTGATAGCCTGAACAATTGTTTTCAGTTGATAAAATTGAAATAGTCTATGGTTAATAGAATGATAAAAAATGACTAAGTGATAGTAGACTATACATATAACAATTTTATTTGTCATGTTCAAAATAAAAATTTTAATTGACAAAAACTAACATTGTCTACGTACGAATAAGAGAGCAAATAAGATAATAGACAAGCTTACATATAAGAAATTCATTTTTCATGTTCAACGCGAAATTATTAATTGAAAAAGTAATAAAATAGTTATATGTTAGGAGAAAAGAAAAGATAAAAAATACTAGGATTATTGTCATAATTTTATTTTTTTATGTTCAACATGAAAATTTAATTGAAAAATAAGTATTCTACATACGGCAGTTAAGAGACAGAATAAGATTCAAAAAATAGGTTATACTATATGTGCTATATATCTAACAATTTTATTTGTCATTTTTAACGAGAAATTTATAATTGGAAAAATTGAAATAGTCTACGGTCCGGAGAAACACAATAAAAAAGACTAGGTATTAGTAAACTATATCTTTTATTTTTGTAAAAAAAGCGGGAATCACACCAGAAGACCCCACAAGACCTCAAACACCCAGATTAGTAAACTATATCTTCAATCATTATTTATCAAGGTCTATTGATTATCGACCAATAGCTTACCTATTTAGCATTTCAATTATTAAGATTACAGGGAATGAGGTGAGGATATTCATTAATATGCACATACGCAAACCTTAATATAAAAAAAGACTAAGGACATATTAACTCCGCTTCATTTTTATGTTTTAACCACTGTTCATATATAGATAGATTGTTCTGATTTGGTGGGTATGGTTGACAATCCAACCTAACTGGCAGAGTTACGTTTATGAATTAGTCTTATTCCACTTTCTGTATAACATTTTTTCGGGTTTCAGCAATTCTCATATCCTCAAATCTAAGAACATGAATGCAGATTTTTGTCAAAGAGGCCGAAGACAATAATATTTTTTTTTACCATGTACATAAGACTTGGCTAGACTGAGCATTTTGAAACGACTCAACCTCGACCACCACTTAATCTTAATATATAAGGGTTAACAAAAAAAAAACTAAAATGATATTTTCAATTTTTATGAAAATAATGTTATTTTATATACTTAATCAATCGTTTATATATTATGTAATGTTATTGGATGAATTATATTCAATTATATTGTTTTTATGAAAAAATTGAACTAAATAAAAGTTGATAGTTTATTAAAGAGAAATATCTAAAACAAATTAAAGAATAATCTTTCTGACAAAAAAAAAGCTCACAAAGAGAAAAAATAGTCAAATGAGATATCATTAAAGAGATAAATGATAATTGTACTCCCACTCTATAGAAATATAAATAAATAAATATTTACATAAATAATAAAAATATAAATAAGTATTCAATATTTGCAACTTTTTCAAAAAAATTCTTTTTTTCTTTATAGTTTGTTTTTCAATTATTTCTTTTTAAATTTTATTTCGAAACCCCAAAAATCTTTTTGAATATATTTTAATAATTAGTATTTTAAATTTTAATATTAAATCCTAAACTTCCCCCTCCCCCTCTCAAAACTCCACCCCGAAAATTCAAACCTTAAATTTTGATTAGTTAGTATAAATGTCTTTTATTTCTTTCATATTTTTTTATTATTTTGAAGCTATTTTTATGAAAAATACATTTTAGTAATACCATAAGATATTTCTCTTTATTAAAATGTGTAAGAAAATTTAAATTTCAATTATATATTCAAAGGGAGTAGTATATATTCAGCAGTTTCATTTATCAACGTCATTTGATCTAATAATGAATCTGCACACAGTTCAATAATTACACGTATATATTAAGATTAGATGGGATGGCCATAGATAATAATTAGCTAAAATTAGTTTTCCAAACCGACTTTAATTATATGGTACATCAGCTGCAGTAATATAAGACATCGAAATTAAAAATCCCGGTTGTGCTCTTACCTTTATTTTTACAAAGTTAACTTCTCTATAGTTCAAGGGATAACAGGTACGCATGGCATTCATGTATTCGGTCGGGTCAGATCGGTTTCTTTTGGGTTCGGATCGAAATTTTTGGATCAATATAAGCACTTATAGAATTTCGAATAGATTCTTTTCAGGTTTGGTTCGGGTCTAAAAATTTTTGAACATCCATAGTAGAATTCTTAAAAAAATAAGAAAACTTATAGTTTTGTTAGTGTTTTTGGTTTCGGGTCCTTGGGTACCCGATCGATTCTCGGATTCAGGTCAGATTTGGATCTATTCGAGTCCAGATCTTTCAGGTAAGATAGTTTTGGACCCATATAGATACCTATAGAGTTTTAGGTCGGTTTCAAGTTCGGGTATTCGGGTCTGGGTTTTTTGCCCAAGCCTAATAACATGAATTAATCATTAAATGTATGGTTAGGTAATATTAAACCATCATTCGTTTATATATTATGAACTATTATTGGATGAATTAGATTCAATTATATTGTTTTATGAAAAAATTGAACTAAATAAAAGTTAGATAGTTTTTTTAAAGGGAAATTTCTAAAACAAATTAAAGAATGATCTTTTTGGCCAAAAAGAAAAATTGTCAAAAATATCATTTTCCTTGTACCACTTTTCATTTTTACATTGATCACTTTTATCCTTATTTTTAAGAAGAAAAAACTTACTTATAACCCTTGGGTTAACTAATCTAAGACTTAAGGTTTAGAGTTGAGAGGTGGAGGTAGGGTTTAGGAATGTAAATTTAGGATTCTAATTAATTTTAAAAAGAAATTGCCTCTTGAAAAATGGTATTTAAGAAAATGTCTCCTTAATGAAAGTAAAAATAAAAAGGTGGTAAACATGAAATTCTCCAAAAAAATTCACAAAGAGAAAAATAGTCAAACGAGATATCATTAAAGAGATAAATGATAATCGTACTCCCACTATAGAAATATAAATATAAAAAATTATTTATATAAATAATAAAATATAAATAAGTATTCAATATTTGCAACTTTTTCAAAATAAAAAATTATTTTTTTATTTATTTATTTTTTCAATTATTTCTTTTTAAATTGTATTTTGAACCCCAATTTTTTGAATGTTTTAATAATTAGTATTTTAATATAAATCCTACCCCCCTCCCCCTCTCAAAACTCCACCCTGAAAATTCAAACCTTAAATTTTGATTAGTTAGTATAAATGTCTTTTATTTCTTTAATAACTTTTTGATCATTTTGAAGCTATTTTTATGAAAAATACATATTAGTAATATAATAATTTCTATTTATTAAAATGTGAAAGAAAACTTAAAAAGAGTAGTGTATATTCTTTCTTTCTTTTTACAAAGGGAGTAGTATATATTCAGCAGTTTCATTTATCAACGTCATTTGATCTAATAATGAATCTGCACACAGTTCAATAATTACACGTATATATTAAGATTAGATGGGATGGCCATAGATAATAACTAGCTAAAATTAGTTTTCCAAACCGACTTTAATAATATATACATCAGCTGCAGTAATATAAGACATCGAAATTAAAATCCCGGTTGTGCTCTTACCTTTTTTTTTAAGTTAACTTCTCTATAGTTCAAGGGTACGCATGGGCATTCATGTATTCCGTCGGGTTCAGATCGATTTCTTTTGGGTTCGGATCTGGGTAGGAAAATTTTGGATCAATATAAGTACTTATAAAATTTTGAAACGGTTCTTTTCGGGTTCAGTTCGGTTGTGGTCTAAATTTTTTGAACATCCATAGTATAATTCTTGAAAAATATAAGAAAACTTATAGTTTTGTTAGAGTGTTTAGTTTCGGGTCCTTGAGTACCCGATCGATTCTCGGGTTTGGATCTATTCGGGTCCAGATCTTTCAGGTAAGATAGGTTTTGGCCCATATAGATACCTCTAGAGTTTCATGTCGGTTTCAGGTTCGTGTATTCGGGTCCGGGTTTGTTGCCCAAGCCTAATAACATGAACTAATCATTAAAATGTATGGTTAGGTAATATTAAAACATCAAACTTTCTAAATAAAATACCAAAGAGTTACAACAACACACCAGCAGAAATACACCTACAAGCTTATATACATTTCAAAGTGATTATTTCTTAATGTGAAATTATTAACTGAAAAAAGCTAACATAGTAACGCCCCGACCGCCCACGGATAATGGGCCTCCCACACCCATTCAATCGGCCTGTGATCTTCATTATGTGCTATAGACGGTACATTAATTTTTCAGAGGCTAGAAATATTTGTTTGCTGACCCTTCAATCACCACATGATCTTTCTCCATGCTTTGGCCTCATTCACACGATACCGCGAATGATTTCCCGGTAGGTCACCAATCCTTGCACTACTCCTGCTCAAGTACACTTAACTTTGGATTTCTAAACAGATGGTTGACCGAAAATGTAAGTGAGTTTTAGTAACATAGGTAATCAAATTAATTCTTTTAATCATTTTCATGTATACCACAAAATAGGATGTCAAAAAAAATTATGTATAATAGGTCCAAAAACTGATCATGTATCTAGATCGGAGAAGACAACAAATCAGTTTACCGAAAAAGAAACAACAACGAAGCAAAGAACAAAGATAGGCAAAAACAAACAACAAAAGAAAATAGGGGAGAGAAAAAAAGCGTGGAAAAGAAAACTGAATTCAAGTCGAAGCTGGACCAACGAAGCACAAAACTTCACCTCCGACAAACATATGCGACACACATCTGGTGTCACTGGAGTTTCACGAAGGCAAGTATGTCTGAGATCCACCCATAGATATGTGCCATTAACCATCCGTGCTAAGTTATCCTCCAAGATCCACCCATAGATATGCGCCATTAACGCCGATTCCCTAAAGGATCCAAATCTCAATCCTACCACCGCCAATTGCTTCATTCCCCACCATCACAAGGTCTTGATAACCACACGTTGCAAAATTCATTTGGTTAAGAGGCGGCTCTGGAAAAAAGAGGAAGCTATCCCGAAAAAATGCCATCCTTCAAAAAAGCCAGCTACCATCAGAACACCCTACAATAGTTGGAAGAAAGAATTCCTACGCTCCAATGGCTAACTAGAAAGATTAGTCCTCGAGCAGTGAGAGCCTACTGTCAGATCCGGTGAGTCATCTGGGCCATTGAGCTCACATGGAAGTCTACTGTACTAGAGCTGAACAAAGACGAGGAAGAGGGAGAAACGTCTTCACTAACCACCAAAGGGGTCTACTCCGTGCAAGAAATTCTACAGCCGAGAATGAAAAAAAGAGAAGGAGAAGACTTTCCCTTCGGTTCGGCTAGGCACCAGAATTAGAGAGGATCTCCAAAAAGTACTTAAAGAAAACAATATTGAAAAAAGTTTTTGAATAACGTGTGAATTTATCGTACCGTGCTAGTTTATTTTTTTATGTTCAACATAAATATTTAACAAAAAATAAATAAGTTTACATACGAATGTAAGAGAAAAAAATAAGATAAAACAATATTAGGTTATACTATACATACTATGTATCTAATAATTTTAATTTTATTTGTCCTGTTCAGTACAAAATTTATAATTGAAAAAAATCGAAACAGTCTTGGCTAAAAAGGAAAAAGAAAATAAATGAACAGTCTATGGTTGGGAGAAAAATAAAGAAAGACTAGGATTTAGTAAACTATATGTTCAATCATTATTTATCAATGTCTATTACGTATCGTGTAATGGCTAAGCTATTTTACATTTCACTAGTTCTCTAGACATTATTTGAAAAGTGATTTGTCATATGTTATCACCATATTGATTTCGAAAGAAAAATAATGACATGCCATACTAACAATAATGACACAAATTGAAATTAATTATGACATAAACCTTTTAAATATTAATTTATATTTTTGCTAAGTTGTTTAGAATATGATAGTAGTTCATAAATCATCATTAATATAATAATAAATAATATAATAATAGAAATATAATAATATTTTACAATTTTTAATTTTTTTATAATTTATAATTGTTATTACTAAAACAAATCTTCAAAAATTGACTCAGATTGTTTTTTTTTTAAATTTTAATTTTCTAATCCCATTACATTGGTTTCTTTTTAATACTTACAAATTTTAGAAATATTTTTTATTTTATATTTTAAAAACTACATACCTAACAATTTTTTTCTTTTAATTTTATAGAATTATTTTAATACTTTAATCAAAAGAAATAGATAAAAAATCTTTCCAATATTACACTTTTTAAATATATAAATTTAAATTATTTAAAATATAAAATTATTTATTTTATCTTAATTTCTACATATTAATAAAATCTAAAAATTATCAAATTTCTTTTTTTTTAAATAAAACATTGGTTAAAATATAAATATATTTTTTTTAAAAGAAATTTTGGTTAAAAAGAAATTTTGGTTAAACCAGTTAAACCAATCCAACTAATTAATCAGGTTCTATACCAAATCGGTATCTGGTCCGTTTTTCAAAACATTGAATACAAACAAACGTCTTTATATATGCTTTACAAGAATATATAAGCACAAAGTTTTATTATTTTTTTGTTACAAGAAAAAAGCAAATGTCCTTGACAAAACAAGGGAAAAAGATAAAACAAACAAACATAAGCAAACGTTTTTATTTTTTTTACAATAAGATAAAGCGAACTTACATAGTATTCATTTAGTTACTGTATATATTGCTAAATTTATGTTTATTGTTTATTTTAATAGTTAAAAAAAGAACAGAGAACTTATTATATGTTGAACTACTTTATTTTAAGTCTATATAGTGTAAATATATGATGGGAGAATTTGAAGTTAACAATTTTTGTTGTACCACTTTTCATTTTTACTTTCATTAAATAGACATTTTCATAAATACTATTTTTAAGAGGCATTAAAGAGACATTTCCTAAATTTAACATTCCTCGAACCTATCCCACCCTACCCCCCTCCCCCAACTCTAATCTAAGTCTTTTAACTTAATATGCTTTCAACTGTTATCAAAATTTAATATTTCTTAATCAATGTTTAATTATTACTATTTAAATAGTTTTCTAGTTAATTTTAATATTTCTTAATCAGTGGTACAAGGAAAGTGATATTTTGACAATTTTCCATATATGATTATATATATATATATATATATTTTTTTTAAAAAATGGAAATTCTGATTCAACCAGTTAAACTGATCCAACCAATTAATCAGAAAAGTGGTACAAGAAAAGTGGTATTTTTGATAATTTCCCATATATGATTATATAAATATATAATTGTTTGGTACATAATTATTAAAACTAAATAATATTTCTATAATAGATATTAAAAAGAACAAATGGTAATAAGATAATAAATTACAAGTTCTAAAAAACTGCATAAATAAACGAACATGTTTTATTCCACACTTGTCGTCGTAGTTGGAAACTCCTGTTGGGGTTATATACTAAAATTATCAGTTACGCATTCAATATCATTTGCCTGGTATTTCAGTAGGTGCTTAGTTCGTAGATTTTTCTTTTCTCTTGACGGACACTTTTTGTTTGATAATGTAAGTAATATTTGCAAATTATATGTGCAACTATAATATAAGCATGGTTTTGAAAACCTGATTGGATTGGCCAGCCTAACAGGTCCGACCATGATTTGTTGAAGAAACCGAGTCCGGTTTAGTTTAAAATCTGATTTGAAAAACGATAAAACCGTTAAGCCAGATCAATTTCAAAATCCGATTCTAAAAAAATTAACATATACTTAATATGTTTTCAATTGTTATTAAAATTCAATATTTCTTAATCAATATTTAATTATTACTATTTAAATAGTTTTCTAGTTAATTTTATTTTCTTACGAAAGAATATGAAAAATATCTTTTAACTCTCATATATTACTCTTTTTCCCATATTTACAAAATTTGAGAATTTATATGTATGAGTAAATAAGTAAGGTAATTTTTATTAATTTTAACTTACATAGTATTCATTTAGTTACTGTATATATTGCTTAATTTATGTTTATTGTTTATTTTAATAGTAAAAAAAGAACATAGAACTTATTATATGTTGAACTACTTTATTTTAAGTCTATATAGTGTAAATATATGATGAGAGATTTTCAAGTCAACCACTTTTGTTGTACCATTTTTCATTTTTACCTTCATTAAAAAAACATTTTCATAAATACCATTTTTTTAAGAGGCAATTTTTTTTTAAATTAATTAGAATCCTAAATCTTACATTCCTAAACCCTATCCCACCCTACCCCCTCAACTCTAAACCCTAAGTCTTTTAACTTAATATGTTTTCAATGTTATCAAAATTTAATATTTCTTAATCAATGTTTAATTATTACTATTTAAATAGTTTTCTAGTTAATTTTATTTTCTTACGAAAGAATATGAAAAATATCTTTTAACTCTCATATATTACTCTTATTTTCCAATATTTACAAAATTTGAGCCTTTATATGTATGAGTAAATAAGTAAGGTAATTTTTATTAATTTAAACTTACATAGTATTCATTTAGTTACTGTATATATTGCTAAATTTATGTTTATTGTTTATTTTAATAGTTAAAAAAAGAACATAGAACTTATTATATGTTGAACTACTTTATTTTAAGTCTATATAGTGTAAATATATGATGGGAGAATTTCAAGTTAACCACTTTTGTTGTACCACTTTTCATTTTTACTTTCATTAAAGAGACATTTTCATAAATATCATTTTTTAAGAGGTAAATTTTTTAAAATTAATTAGAATTCTAAATTTTACATTCCTAAACCCAAATGTTATATGTGTGTTTTTTCCTTTTAAAAAATAAATGTAAAAGTGATTAATGTAAAAGTGAAAAGTGGTACAAGAAAAGTAGTATTTTTGATAATTTCCCATATATGATTATATATATATATATAATTTTTAAAAACGGAAATTCTCATTCAACCAGTTAAACCGATCCAACCAATTAATCAGTTACTATATCAAATTGGTATTTGGTCCGTTATTTAAAACATTGAATATAAGCAAACGTCTTTATATATGCTTTACAAGAATATATAAGCACACAGTTTTATTTTATTTTATTTTTGTTACAAGAAAAAAAAGCAAATGTCCTTGACAAAACAAGGGAAAAAGATAAAACAAACACACATAAGCAAACGTCTTTATTTTTGTTACAATAAGATAAAGCGAACTTCACTTGTCGTTGTTGGAAACTGATCGTGTTGGAATATTTATTTTCCGGTGGGTGTGTCTGTCGTGTCCCATGCAAGCGATGCTGTAAAAACCCCAAAGTAAATAAAACTCATTGTTATTCATATAAGAAAAAAAAATACAAATATTAATGAGAGAGTAGACCCTGAAGAGAGATGGATGAAATGTAAAATATGTGATATCTTAAATATCAGGACCAATCCTTACACATGTTAACTAATTCAAATTAAACAAATAAGAGAATATTAAAAAGAAAAAACTAGAATAAAAGACGTACCTGCAAGAGTGAGACCGCCGTAATAGTCAGCTCCAGTATTCCACGAGAAGTAACCGCGCAGACCATTTTGTTTAGCATACGTGACTTTGGACACAATACTCTGATTATCATCATACCCGATCCACGTGGTTCCGGCGTGGCAATAGTATCCGACCACCTCCGGATCATAATATGTGGCTGCTCCACTCCTCACAATATAGTCCTTTATGTCATCGTAGGTCACAGAACCGTCGGCTGTTATCGCTGGTCCATCGGAGGCTGCATTATAGCCATTAGCCTTGGGGTTTTTGAGAGTCCAGGCCCAACCACAGTATGAGAACCCGAAGACAGCCTGATCTGCCGGAAGTTTAGCCTTAAGCCACTTACTTAACCCGGAGTCACCGCAAATACCTATATTATATTTGATTGTTATTAATTCCTTTAGTTAACTTCACAACGAATGTTTTGTATTATTCTATTCCATAATTTTGTTTCTGAATGAGAAAAAAACATATTCAGTTATGTCAAGGGTTTATACCTTCCGGGTTTGAAGGATCATACAGAGCAGCAGGTGGTCCGGTCACTGGGGACCAATCCGGTCCATAAAAGTCATAGGCCATTATGTTAACAAAATCCAAATTAGCAGCAATGGCCTCAACCGGGTACTGCACGGAGGTGTCCTCTGGGGTGTAGTAAACCAAAGCGGTTAACAACAAAGGAATTAGATTGCTATCGTCCGACTCGTCCTGAACCGCTACACGCCATTCTTTAATAAGTTTCTCGAAGTTGTCCTTCTCCACTTTATTGCTTGGATATTCCCAAGCAAGATCAAGCCCCTGGAGTTTGTACTCTCTAGCGATGCTGATGGAAGAATCAATGAAAGCTTTCCGGTTCTCTTTATTGGTTGTCATATTATCAAACACGGAATTTTTTGCGTCTTTACCGCCTATGGACAAGAGGACTTGCAAGCGCTTTCTTTTCACTTTGTCGGTTTCAGTAATGCTCTTCACTTGGGCTAGGTTTATGGTGGATACATCGACTTTGTAGGTACCAGGGTCGATTTGAGCAAAGGCCAGGAAAAGGTGAGTCAAGGGACTTGACTCAAGGGTTGTGGCATCGAATTTGGTTTCCGGATCCATGTAATAGTATGAAGCTTTCACCACATCAGCCATTTTGGTCGAGAGGGGTCTTTAGCAAAATGCTTTGTGTGTTTGTTTCTTGTATATGTGTTTGTAATGTGATAAAATAGAGGATTGCTTGGTTGCCTATTTATAAGGGGTTTGAGAATAGATAAGGTATATTATTAGCATTGGATATCATTTTTGCTATCGGCTAATTGCCCCTTCATGATAAAAAATAATATATTGACCAATTAGTATAAATCTAGTTTAGTCTTTCAAAAGCATAAACCCTCTTCTGACGATACGAGTGTGACACCATCAAACGAACACTATATAAAAAGTTATGTATATATTTAGATGTTCTATAGGATATGTGACATCTTAGTATAAACAGTGATTACACCATATATTCATTGATATTATGTTGATGGATAATCTGTTCTTTAACTTATATTTCAAGTATATGAATCCGAATAGGTTACCTTAAAGTGTTAGATAATTTCTGAATTATTTCAGTTAATCTATAACTGATGTCAAATAATTAATAATATATATGATATCTTCAAAACGGAATGTTCAGTTCATTAATAATAAAAAATAGTCCATGGTTAAGATGAAGATAAAGAAAGACAAGGCTATAGTAGACTATGCATCTTTTTCGACGACATTAAAATTTTATTTATCAATAAAACGTAAATGCATGATATAAATCTGAAATATCCTACGAAAAAAATAATTTGGTAAACATAATTTCAAGAAAACTAATTATTACATAAGAAGAAATATGCCCTATTGGCTGAAGACCATAAAACATGAGAAATGAATTTACTAGGGGCTTACAAACATTTGAAAAAAGGTAATTAGTGTTTATTGTAATTTACTAGGGGCTTACAAACATTTGAAAAAAAAATCAAAAGATGTATGCTACTCTAACCATTTAACAATTTTCCATGCTATTTAAGTTGGACAAATGTTTTGGGAACAAGAAATGGTTGGACATATGTTTTGGGAATAAGAAATGGTTTCAAATGTTTCCAGCTTTGAGTCAAGTATTTTTGGACAATAGAGGGTTTCAAACCCTAGACACGTTATTGTTAAGCTTGTACCACCCTATGAATCATATAGAGAAAGCTTCAGATTTGACCAGTTCTTGCGATCTGAACTAGTTAAATCTTGCAAGGAGGAAGCGGTCTATTGGAGGAAAAGAGAAAGATAAATGGGCTATCAAAGGTGATCTCAATATTAAATATTATCATGGTTTAGTTAAAGCTAATAGAGCTAGAAATGGTATCATCAAGTTAATGAACGAGCATGGATTAACCCAATTTTCCAAAGCCACGACGGGTGAAGTTGCGTCAAGCTATTTATCTAAGCTTTTCAAATCATCTAATCACGAGAACTTTGAGGAATTCTTTACAGGCTTTGTCCCTACAGTCTCTGTATTAATGGATGAAATTATGACTATGGAAGTATTCGATGAAGAAGTGAGGGATGCTCTCTTTCTCATAAGGCCTTCCATTACACCAAGGCTTGATGGTATGACGGGATATTCTTTCAACGGTATTCGGAAATAGTGGGGATTAAGTTACGGGTGAGGTTATGAAATTCTTCCAAAATGGTGTGTTTCCACAAGAATGGAAAGACACCCATATATGTTTGATCGCGAAGATTAATGACCATGTTATGATATCTGATCTAAGACCCATAAGTATATGCTCTATAAAGTTATAATTGTTGGAAGACTACAGCCACAGCTACCAAGCATCATCTTGTATATTTGTGAAAAGAGGAGTCAAGATGGATCCATGTTGTCAAGCATGTGGATTTTCTGGAGAATCAATTAATCACATTATCTTTCGATGTTCTATCTAGACAAATATGAGCGCATAAGCCCATCACCTTAACTGAGTGACCATTGCTATGAATCTATCCAAGTATGATCACTAGACCCAAAGAATGTTCTAACTTTAGGGACCAGTCTTCTGAAAATTTTAGGAGATTCACTACAAGAAAACACGAGTTTTACTAGGCCGGTATTGCCTCGTAATTTCCTAGTAAATGACACTTTACTAGGAATTTACGAGGAAACGCGTTTCGTAGTGACACGTTCATCGTAAAGCTTATTTCCTCGTAAAGTCCTAGTACATTTACGAGGAAAAGTTTTCCTCGTAAGGTCGTCGACAACTTTTCCTCCTAAAGTCCTCGTATTATTCCTCGTAAGTTCGTAGTAATATTTTTCTCGTAAAGATGTCGTAAACTTTTACTAGGAAATTACTACGAATATTTACGAGGAATCTACTTCGAAACTTTACGAGGAAATTACTACGACAGCTTACGAGTACCTTACTTCGAAACATTTACTAGGATTTTACCTCGAAATGTTTTTTCTCTATAAACAAATAATAATTTAAATAAATATAAATAATATATTTTGAAAATTTAAAAATCTAAATTATAAACTAAAAACGAAATAACAAAATATTTTATATATAACTAAATATTTAAGTTTTAAATTCATAATATACAATTATTATGGAACATACCCATTAGGGAACTTCACTTCTGAAGCCACCCATTGAACAACGCAGACTTTTTTTCTGATGACAGTCTGAATATCTGAACTGTAACTTCCCCATTGCTTTTTCTATGTAGCTCACTCCTTGAGCAGATATCGGGTAAGTCCAACCTCGATTTTACGTTGTCTTTCGTCTTCCTTGGGACATTCAATATAGTGTTCACGATGTTCTCAAAAAAGTTCTTCTCTATGTGCATCACATCGAGGTTGTGGCGCAAAAGAAGATCTTTCCAATATGGCAATTCCCAAAATATACTATTTTTGTGCCAATTGTGCTGCACACCATAAGAATCTGGCATATTACTGGGAACATGCCAATTCCCACCACGAGGAGCTGTTTCTAGAGCACCGTAGTGATCGATTTGCGCTTCGATTTGTTCTCCAGTTAAGTATGGAGGAGGAGTGTCTCTGACAACCCTTTTGTGCCTGAACAATGTCTTGTTTCTTCGGTATGGGTGGTAAACGGGAAGAAATCGACGGTGACAATCGAACCAAGTAGTCTTCCTACCATTCTTCAACTGAAACGCATCTGTCATTCCATTACAATATGAACAAGCTAATCTCCCATGTGTAGTCCATCCAGACAACATCCCATATACAGGAAAGTCACTTATGGTCCACAAAAGCATCGCTCGCATCGTAAAATTTGTTTTCGTAGAACAATCATATGTCCTCACCCCTATAGACCACAAATCTTTCAACTCTTTTATCAGTGGTTGTAGAAAAACGTCGAGAGATCTTTTTGGATGCTTTGGACCAGGTATTAATATGGTCAAGAATAGAAACTCTCGTCGCATGCACATCTCTGATGGCAGGTTGTACGGTGTAAGAAAGACTGGCCACAATGAATATTGTCTCCCTGACATTCCAAATGGACTAAATCCATCAGTGCATAATCCAAGATACACATTCCGGCTATTGCTAGCGAAATGTGGATGTACATTGTTAAAATGTTTCCATGCTCTTGCATCTGATGGATGAGTCATCTCTCCATCCGTCTGAGTATGCTCGGCGTGCCTTCTCATCCCTCCAGCAGTCTCCTCAGATTGGTACAGTCTTTTCAATCTATCTGTGACGGGTAGGTACCACATCCTTTGGTACGGTACCCTATTGCGCCCTCGAACTTGCGGTTTGAATCGTGGCTTCTTACAAAATCGACATTCTTCTAACTTCTCATCATCTCCCTAGTAAATCATGCAGTTGTCGATGCAAACGTCTATCATCTCCGAGGGCAACCTAAGACTATATACCAATTTCTGAATCTCATAATAAGATTCAGCAGACACATTGTCTTCTGGCAAATACTCTTTAAACAAGTCTGCCCATGCATCCATACAATTTTCAGGTAGATTGTGATCAGTTTTAATACTCATCATTCTAGCAGCCAAAGATAATTTTGACAGACCTTCTCTACAACCACTGTAAATTGGCTCATTCGCAGCTTCTAACATTTCATAAAACTTTTTGCATCTAAGTTAGGTTCTTCAACTTCATCATCATCATGAGTTACAAATGCATCACCTACCATATCATGAACCCTATCACAATCTACCATTTGTTCCTCCTGGTGATGATAGTTATTTTCATTAAGCAAATGATTAACCGGTTCAACCTCAAAATTGCTATTACTACTGCTAGCTTCATTCATACAACTAGCATCTTCTCCATGTTGATACCAAATATAATAATATGGCCTGAAACCTCTATTTATTAAATGCTTCCAAACATTTTCACGAGGGCCTAAATTTGTATTGCAGCATTTTCGACAAGGACATAACATCTTACCACTTTCCTGCGTGAGTGGTGTAGAATCTGCTTGATGCATAAACGTCTTCAATCCTTCGAGAAATTCTTTCGTCACTCTCCCGTTATTATCTCTGTGTGAATACATCCACTTCCGCAACTCGAAAATATTTCCCGGAGCGGACATTTTTTTTTCTTTGATCAAGCTTATAGCTGATTTTTTTTGGTGTGTTTGAAATAAATCACAAATGGTGGTATTTATAGAGATTTTCGAATCTGAATATTTACTAGGAAATTGGGAGGAAAAGTAGGTATAAAACACGTTTTAGAATAAAAATTGGTATTTTCTAGCCATTTCCTCGCTAAATTGAAGTAAAAGACGTTTTCCTCTTAATTTCGTAGTAAAAGTTTATTAGGAGTTTACGAGGAAAGTTTTTTACTACGACATTACGAGGAAATGTCTTTTTCCACGTAATTTCCTCGTAATTGTACTACGGCTTTACGACGAAATCCTTTCTCGTAGGCTTACGAGTTCTTTACGAGGAAAATAGTTTTCCTCGTAAATTCGAAGTAAACTAGTAGTATATTTACGAGGAAAAATTTTCCTAATAAAATTTCGTAGCAAAAACGGAGTTTTCTTGTAGTGATTGGTAAATATTGAATGGTTCAGATTCTTAAAGAAAGAAAAACCTACTAACCGAGTTGTTTTTTTCATTGCTCAAAGTGTGACAAAAGGAGGAAACATGCAGTCTTATCTGGCAAGTGGTCCTCCGTTTTGGTTAAAGGACTTATCCGAGAGTGAGAAAACATCTTCCATCTTTTTCGTAACTGTTCTTAGATTGTGTCTCATCCTTTTGGTTTTTGATGATGATGAGATAGAACTTTATGTATTTTGGCAAGTTGTTAGTGGGGTTTACATTTTCGGACTGTGTTCCGTTTGGTTTAGGTGTTACCATATTGGTGCTGTGGTAACTTTGTAACTCAGGTGGAATCATTCATGATGATCTAATTTAATCAAAAGATGACAAAAAAGAAAAGAAAAATAAAGTACGAGCTTACAATATATCCCTTTAACAATAAGAAATCGATTAAACTGAAAAAGATATGGAAAAGCTCGCACCTTGTGCGGAATAAGAAAAATCTTAACTATATTAAACCAATTAAATTAAAGAAAAAATATGGAAAAGGTCAATGAAACTAATCCCTTTCTCAAAAATGAAAAAAAAAAAATCAGTGAAACCTAATGTCCCTTCTATATCACATTTTATAGATGCAATATGTCTGTGGAAGAAATTTACCCAAAAGCTTTTCCCTATTATACGGATTAGAACTACTAATCTGGCATAACTCGCAGTCTCTAGATTGCTTGAAATTTGTGAAACAACCATGCCAACGGTTTTGTCAGTTTTCTCAATGCATTTAAAATTTTTAAATGATTAAAGAAAAAAATTTAATGTTTTTATCTTATATTCCAAGTATACAAACCAGAATAATTTACCTTAAAGTGTTAGATGATTTCTGGATAGTTTTAGCAAATCAGCAAATATGTTGTCAACAAAATATATGATAGCTTTTTACCAAAAATAAATTAATATATGATAGTTTGAAATTAATATTTTCAATTGATAATGCTAAAATAGTCTACTGTTAAGAGAAAGATGAATAATGACCAGTTTATAGTAGACTATACATCTAACAATATTGTTTGACATGTTCATAATAAAAAAATTCAAATAAAATAATATGATAACTTGAACTAGTTTTTCAATTGATAAAATTAAAATAGTCTACGGTTAAGAGAACGATAAAAAATGACTTAGTTATAGTAGACTATCCGTCTAACAATTTTATTTGTCATGTTCAAAAAAAAAAAAAAATTAATTGTCTAACACCCAGATTAGTAAACTATATCTTCAATCATTAGTAAACTATATCTTCAATCATTATTTATCAAGGTCTATCGATTATCGAGCAATGGCTTAACTATTTTAGATTTCAATTATTAAGATTACAGGGAAGGGAAATGAGCATATTCATATTAATATGCGCATACACAAACCTTAATATAAAAAAGGGTGAATTTGCTGAATATTCATAGTGAATAGGAAAATGAAGAATATAACCATAGAAACAGTGATGTGACAATTGTGACCAAATGTGGACGGTTGTGTCCTTTCAGTTGCTGGAGCGTGTAGGTGAAGCGAGTGAGAGAGCATAAGCGTAACACAAAAGACGAACAATAACGTGAGAGAATGCCACGTATTATGGACATGAGACAACCAGACGGAAACGCGATACTATATTATATATGGAATAGTATAGAGCTAACATTAATGTTACTGTGATGCAAATAATAAAACATTTAACATAACATAACTGGCAGAACAGAGAGATTAATTGGTAAAAAAACATCAACACATAATATAATGTTGTGTTAGGTCAATAACCAAACTACACGAAATTACGATAGTTAATGTAATTACCTCAACAATACATAGTATAGGCACACAAACAAAATTGCTACAACATAAAACATGAGTCATATGCTACAGCATAAAAGTGCTTAGAATAATGACTTAAAAGAAAGAAATCACTCCATAGTGAAGTGGTGGAGCTCATCTGGGTTGAAGGTGGAGTATGTTTCATATGCATATATTTGTGCTGCAATTGCAAGGACATCAGCAGTTATATTTTCCGCAAGGTGTATACGCTGTGTTGTATGAAGTTTCATCCCAACAAGCATTGCAACACATGATAATCCTGGAAAAAAAATTAAAGAACGAGGTTATACAGCAAAAAAAAAGACAATGAAATGTCGTGATGTCTATACTATCAACAATTATAATAGTATGTACATATATAGATGTTCACAGAGAAATGAAAGGTCGATACGGATAATGGGCAGTGGGGTTTCCATCGCTTTATCACATGATGGCTTCCTCCCGTTGAGGTGAATAAGCAATGGCATGAGGACTACAATCGGTTGAAGAAGTCTTTCCAACTTGACATCTGGTAGACAGGTTGGGTTACAGTCTATCACATAAATGCACCACTGGGTTTATCCAATGCGAACCATCAACTTGAAAGGGGCAGTATAGGACTTCTACGTTTCCATCCCACCTCGTGTTTGGTAGCCCTTAACTTCTGAAACTGCTAGAGAAGCTGAATTTTCCAAGGTCATTTACCCGACAAAAGATTTGGTACTCCACACCGAAGGCATCCACTAAAACAGCATGGAGAAAATCATAAGTAGTAATACCGGAACCACGAAGACGTTTTCGAATAAATGTGACGACCATGTTTGCAGCCTGAATAAATAATACCCGTTATACATGATGCTTTCATGCCACATACATTTATCAATAGAATAGTCATTGAAAACTACATAAGTGGGGCTGAAAACAATTAACCGTTGTCAACCTATAAACCACAAACACAAGAAAATCTTACTATGTAAACTATAAAAACTTACAAATACTATAGTCCAACATTGATCCACATAATTTGGTCCACATGGAGAACGATTGCGTCTATACTTTATGCAAATACCAATAAAATTTTTATTTCCAGGCACATGTGTCGGTTTAAAATAATTGATAATCCGTTGTGATCTTACAACCTATAGTATAGAGACAATATATACAATCTATACTATATTCATTTACAAATAGTACAGGTTTTATCGCTCCACATAATTTAGTTCAAAAGTTCAACTAGTGTGTCTATACTATATACATTTCCAAATAGAATATATTTTATGATACACATCAAATATCAATTTTACGTTTACAAATAGTTTATTCATTTTTTCTCCACTAAACGTTAGTCCAAAAACGAAAGCATTTGTGGTTATTCTATCTACATTAACCAATAGAATAGTCATTTTCAGCCACTTGAGTCGGGTTAAAAACAAATATATCGTAGTGAACCTACCAACAATGCTTAAAAGGATATTTTACAATCTACACTATATACGTTTCCAAATAGTATAGGCATTACCGCTCAACCTAATTTAAGTTGACATGGTCAACAAGCGTTTCTATACTATTTGACATCCCAAATAAAATAGTCATTTTCCCTCCATATAAGTCGGCAAAAACAAAAGAAAACATATTTAACTTACAAACCATCCAACAAGTTATATACTATAAACACTTATTTATAGTCTATTAACTTTACTCATCACAATTAATCATCCCACAACCATAACTCAACAACTAGGTTCTTCACCGTTAAGCAACCAACACCTTTACTCATCACACTTAATCATCCCACATGCATGTAACAATAATCATTCACCAAAAATAAAGGTTGAACATTTTTTTTCCGTACCTTCTCTCCACCACCTTCTTTCTACGCGCATGAGAAAGACTTTTTAGACAATAATGAAGATAATATGTAATATATTCTAGCCATGGCTTTACTATGGTTATAGATTTCAATTATGTTGGGGCTATGTATATGAGTCCAAATTTCTCTATAAAAAAAGACTTAGTCCATATTCACTCCATTACATTTTGATGTTTTAACCACAATTCATATAAAGACAGAAAATCTAATTTGGTGGATATGGTTGACAATCCAATCAAGTGGCCGACCTACGTTTATGAATTAGTCTCATTCCGCTTTTTAAGTGAATTCTTTTCGGTTTTAGCATTTCTTATATTCTTAAATCTAGGAACATGTATGCATATTCTTTTGTCAAGAGGCATAAAACAGTAATATTCTTTATTTCAGAAATAATAAAATATTATTTATTTCAGAAAGTATTAAATATTTGCAAACTTTTGTCAAATTGATTTCAATTTTTCCTTTCAAGTGGAAAACTTAAATTTCAATTTTTATGAAACCCAAAAAGAGCAGTATATATTCTTTCTTTCTTTTACAAAGAGAGTATAATATATTCAGCAGTTTCATTTATCAACGTCTATTGATCTAATAATGAATATGTACGCAGTTCAATAATTACACGTATATACTAAGATTAGATGGCATGGCCGTAGTTAATAATTAACTAAAATTAGTTCATATCCGACTTTAATTATATGGACAATTCGGATATTTGGATATTCAAGACGTATTCAGGGATGTTTTGAACCCATATAAGTATATATAGAATTCCGGGTCGTTTTGGGTCGTTTCCTTTTGGGTTTGAGTCTAAAAATTTTGAACGTCCATTGTAGAGAATTTTTGAAAAATATAAGTAAACTTATAGTTTTGTCGGGTCCTTGGGAACCCGGTCGGTTCTTGAGTTCGAGTTGGATTTGAGTCGGATCTATTCGGGTCCAAATCTTTTAAATAGGAGAGTTTTAGACACATATATACATATAAATTTTTGGGTAGATTCCAAGTTCAAATATTCGGGTCCGGTTTTTTGGTTCATGCTTAATAACATGAATTAATCATTAATATGTATGGCTAGGTAATATTAAACCATCAAAATATTTTAATAAAATACCAAAGAGTTACAAAACACACCAACACAAATACACCTATGAGCTTATCTAGTTCAAGTGATTATTTCTTAATGTGAAATTATTAACTGAAAAAGCGCTAACATAGCAACGCTCTAACCTTCTACGGCTAATGGGCCTTTCACGCCCAGTCAGTCAGCTCGTGAGCTTCATTTCGTGTGACGGATGGTACATTATTTTTTCAAAGACAGAAAGTTTTGCTTACTGACCATGCAATCAATCACCACATGATCTTTTCTCATGCTTTAGTCTCATTCACACGATACCGCGAATGATTTCCCAATAGGTCATCCATCATTTCACTACTACACTCAAGTATGCTTAACTCTGGAGTTCTAAACAGATGGTTGACCGAAAAAACAAGTGAACTTTGGTGACATAAATAATCAAATCAATTTTCTTAAACATTTATATATATATATATATCACAAAATGGGATGTTACAAAAACATTTATATAAAATAGGTCCAAAAACAGATCATGTGTCTCGATCGGAAAAGACAACAACAATGAAGCAAAGAACAAAGATAGACAAAGATAAACAACAAAATAAAAATAGGGGAGAGAAGAAGCGTGGAAAAGAAAACTGAATCCAAGTCGAAGCTGGACCAATGAAGCACAAAACTTCACCTCCAACAAACACATGCGACACATTTGGTGTCACTGGAGCTTCATGAAGGCAGGTATGTCCGAGATCCACCCATATATATGTGCTGTTAACCATCCATGCTAAGTTATCCTCAGAGGATGTCATGTGATCCTAACGCTGATTCCCTAAAGGATCTGACTCTCAATCCTACCACCGCTAATCGCTGCATGCTCCAACATCACAAGGTCTTGATAGCCGCACCTCTAGAAAACCATCTGGTTAAGAGGCTGCTCTGGAAAAAAAGAGGAAGTTATCCCGAAAACAGCCATTCTTAAAAAAAAGACGGCTACCATCATAGCACCCTACAATAGTCGGAAGAAAGAAGTCCTAAGCTTCAATGGCTAACTAGAAAGATTGGTTCTTGAGCAGTGAGAGCCTACTGTTAGATTCAGTGAGTCATCTTGACCGCCGAGCTCACATGGAAGTCGAAGGCGATTGTGTCTTATTTGGTGAAATCAACGGCGAGACCGGCCATAACATGGGTAATCGAGTCTCTCTTCCGGTGGAACCCCTTGGTCTCTCTCCGACATTGCTGGCACCGAAGGAAAACACTAAACTTTCTTCTTCCAAATTGATCGAGTCTCCTTTCTCCTTCTAAATATAATACCTTTCTCTCTCTCTCTCTCTCTCGGTATGTGTGAAAAGAAGGCAATTTCAGAGCTTCTCTCTGCCTCTCCGCCTCTCTGTTTCTCCGACATCGGTAGAAGCAAGGTAAAAGTCAAAAGTATCTCCTTGCATGTTCTCTTTCTTCTTTGCATGTTTCTCAAGCCGTTTTTTTTGCATGTGTCTATGTGTTTGTGTTCTTCATTCGGATTTCACTTTGTATGTTCATTTATTAGGGTAGAAACATGTTGTAGTTATATTTGTTAATTGATAATGTGAACCGATTTTGTTTTAGTTTGCAGAATTGATTGCAAGAAGGAGACCGACTTATCTTTGTTTGATTAATTGATTTACCCTGTCCAGTTTTTCTTTTGCATGTGTATGTCAAAAAAAATTATTTCCTCTTTGTATGTTCTTCAATCCGTTTCTTTTTTTGCATGTGTCTCTGTGTTTGTGTTCTTCATTCGGATTACTGCTAGTACGTTCCTTTATTAGGATACAAAGATGTTATTGTGCTATTTGTTAATTGATTATGTGAACCGATTTCATTTGTGAATTGTCTTAGTTTGCTTAATCGATTGCTTGTTAACTGTCATGTATGTGTAGTTTTGTTTGAAATTGTGTTTATCATGTTTGTTTTTGTCTTGATCTTGATTATCAAAACGTTATAATGAAGCATAATTTTGCTGGAAACTGTGTTTGTGTATTGTCTTGTGTAAGTCTTTGTTTTGTTCTTTAGCTTGTTTTTTGAGTTAAATCAATATCTTTTAACTTTAAATAAATTTAGTTTGTCATCTGTAGATATGGATTTAGAGCTACCTAAGCATTTATACATAGAGGATTTCACATATCAGGTAAAGAAGATCAACAACAGTTGCCGCATGTCACTTCTCAAAATCTTGAAGAAAGCCATGTCTGAAGAATACGAAGAAGTGAAGAGAGATCATGTGTTCACACACATCATGGCCATTCAGCAAAATGGGCTCAATTTTTTTGAGTAAACTGGTGCCTAGCTTCTTGTGTAAGGAGTTGATTACCTCAAAGATGCATGATAAATGGTTTGTTTTTGCAAGGACGCCTCTGCGGTTTTCTTTGCAGGAGTACCATGCTGTGACTGGCTTCAAGATTTTTCGAGAAAGTGGCAGTGACGTAGTTAAGTGGAAAGATGACGGGGTTTGAAAAAGACAGTTTGAAAATCTGAAAGATAGTTTGAAAAAGACAATGAAAGAAAAAGTTAGGAAACACGAAAATTCCTTTGAAATAGGTTGTCTAGGAAACATTCTATGGTTTTTTGGAAAATGAAGAAGCCAAGAATGAATGAAATCGGTCTACTGGTTCTTAGTATTTTGTTCTTAATGTTTTGTTCTTACTATGAATAAGACGATTTTGTGGTTCTTAGTATTCTTTTTTCTTACTATGAATAAGACGATTTTGTGGTTCTTAAAGTTTTGTTCATATTATGTTTTCTAACAAAACTGAAAACATCATTGTGGAGAACATATGAAGCATGATAGCAATGTATAACAATGAAACTAAAAACAACCTTCAAAGATCTTAACACCAAAAAGCATATGAAAATGATAGCAATGTATAACAATGAAACTGAAAAAAGAATAGAAAGTTTTAGAACCAAAAACCATACGAAACACTAATAAGCATCCACTACTTGCACTTCAAAATAAGCTGACCATTACCATCACTTGCACACTTGAACTTGAATCATGTAACACAAAGAATCATGAATGAAACACATATAAATCGAGCATGAAACATACATAAATATATTGGATGACCCTTACCTTTTGTGTCTTACTATATTGGCATTTTACAAGTTGTTCTGTTGTCCCACTAATACCACATCTACTACACTTGCGAGATTGTTACCTTTATGATGACCTAATTTTGTCTTCAACGTTTCATATATGCGTTTTCTTGTCATTCCAACTGCTTTTCTTGTGTTTGGTGGTAACACTTTGATTTTCTAAACATCTTCTGATATGGACCAAGCATCCTCATGAATATCAATAGGATTTATGATTTCCTGATAAGCTTCTCTCCAAGCTCTTGTAGTGTACATCAAACCATCAATTTGTGTGGCTCTCTCCCAACATGAAAACCAACTTTAATTGCGTGCCTACAAGGGATCTTCATCAGGTTGTACTTTCCACATGAGCAAGTTCGTCTATCTAAATCAACTAAGCAGTCAATTTTATCATCTCTAACAAGCAATCGACCATCACTGACAGGGTAAACTTCAAATGTTTTGCCTTTCCCGGTACTCCTATCAATCTTTTGTCCACATCTTTGGTTAAAGAATGTTTATGTTCTGAAATCAGTTTCTTACGCGTATAAAACAACTGTGTCAACATTTCTTTGCTACTAGCCAACAAGGAATGAATGGTACTCTCTTGGCGAACGCAAAGTAGAGTTGATGGATTTAGCAGGGTTGGTTGTCTTTATGTCATATATGTATCCAGGGAATTGACATCTACCCCATTTTTGCACATCAGCCTCCCTTAGGTAATCACCAATTGCCAGACTGATATTACACACATTAGGAAATGTCTATTCAAACTCAGCAACTCTATAAGCTTTGGACGCCTTTAAAACCAACCCAACGAATCATTTCCCATGGAAATATATCTCATTATTCAACAAATGATGAATACAAATACCATGTCTAGTTGTTGGATACACATTCTCAAGCGCCTTAGTGATGGGCCCATGTATGTCCGAAATAAAAGCCAAATGATGATCATCAGCAATGATAACTTTTAGTTGTCTCATAAACCATTCCAAAGAACGATCATTCTCTGAGTCGACTACTTCGAATGTAATAGGATACAAATTAGAATTTCCGTCTACATCAATTGCAACCAATAGAACTCCTTTGTATTTATTGTTCAAAAAAGTCCCATCAACTAGAATAACCCACCTCATGACTTTGTTAAATCCTCGTTATCATTTTTCCAAATGCAATAAATAGGTACCGAAATCTCCCAATCCAGTCAATCTCATACGATAAATGTGTGCCCGAATCAGCTTCTCTCAGCATGTGCAAGTACCTCAGTATTTTCTCATAACTTCTCTCTGAAATACCTTTAACTGCATTGACCACATATCCACGTGCATCCCATGTTAAAGAACTTGTGATCTCACATCCATGATTCATACTCATAATTTGTATGATATCATTAGATTTTGGCCCTTCCTTGACACCTTCATACTTATGAATAATCAAAAGGCCTATAGTTTTGGCCGAAGCAGTCTTACCCCCTTTGGTTTTGCTTGAAGGTGTGCATGTATGTTCACCGACATACTTTTGATAATGAATTATGTAGATTCCTTGAAACACTCTGTTCGAACACTCCAGTTGCAATCATTATCCGCACATCTAATATACCAAACTTTTCTATCTAATTTGATAACCCTGTAGTTAAAGTTATGCTTCATTGCACATATCTCGAAATTCGCCTTCAACAAATTTTTTTCCCTCAAAAAGTTGTCCCTTCTTAACAACTTCAAGCAAAGAATACTTTGGCATATTGTATCGCTTCTCTTTTCCAGAGATCATGGTATCATGATCATTGGCATCCCCATCAGATTCGACTTGTTTCATCTTTTCTTTCTTCTTCTTGCTTAGCGTCTCAGCAAAAACATCAGCTGCTTCGTCCCCTCTGTAAAACAAGTTCTCCTTCTCTTCATCAGTACTTGAATCTGTTGGCGACTTGTTAAGATCAAAGTCTGCTTCATTCGAATTCTCAGCCTTGGCTTTATATGTTACACACAATCGAGTAGAGACATTCTTTTAACATAACCAACAAAACTCTTAAAGTTGTCGATCGTTTGAAATGATCACATGTGGAAATGATGTATTGATCAACTCAGAAGGAATATAATTCAACTTAAAATCGGCTACGCTATCCTCTTCCATACCAAAATCCTCCAAAACCATTATCCTCGAAGAAGAAGAAGAAGAAGAAGAAGAAGACGAAGAATGGGTAGATGTCGCATTCTTCATTTTTAGAATTCTTTATAAAAATAGATTGTTGGTTATACAAAAATATAGAGTCACTAGTTTAACGTGGAATTTAATTTCTACCATGCCATTTTTGTAGAAGATGAAATCTACTTTTCGTAAAACATAATTAAAATTTGAAGTTAACAAGTTTTTCAATAAACAAATTTTATCAGTTTGTGTATATGGTATGTATTTCATCAATCTTTTTTTTAATTTTTATAAAAGTATTTATTCATAAAAATATTTATTTCATTAAGTTTAAGAAATGAAAAGAGTAAGAAGGAGAAAAATGGGCAAAAAACAATATTTATACCAAAAGAATAAAGAGGTTGAATTTTTGTTCCGTTTTGACATAAATCCTTTTATTTTTTTATGTTCAACATAAAATTTTAACTAAAAATAAATAAGTCTACATACGAATGTAAAGAGAGAAAATAAGATAAGCAATATTAGGTTATATACTATACATACTATGTGTTCAGACAATTTTAATTTTATTCGTCATGTTCAATACAAAATTTATAATTGACAAAAATCGAAACAGTCTATGGCTAAAAAGAAAAAGATAGAACAATAAACAGTCTATGGTCGGGAGAAACAATAAAGAAAGAATAGGTTTTAGTAAACTATACGTTCAATCATTATTTATCAACGTCTATCGGGTATGACTTAACTATTTTACATTTCAAAAGCTCTCTAGATATTATTTGAAAAGTGATTTACCATATATTATCACTACATTAATTTTGAAAGCAAAATGAATACATGTCATACTAACAATGATAACATAAACTGAAACTAATTGTGATATAAATATTTACATTAAATGTTAATTTATATTTTTATAACTATTTTAGAATATGATAATAACTCATATATTATCTTTAATATAATAATAAATAATATAATAGTAGAAATATAATTATACTGTTATTTTTCAAATTTTGAAATATTATTTCATTTTATGTTTTATAATTTATGATTTTTATTACTAAAACAAATTTTCAAAATCTTACTCAGTTTTTTTTTAAGTTCTAAATTTTTTAACCAATTACATTAGTTCCATTTTAATATCTACAAATTTTATAAATATTATTTATTTTCTTTTTTAATTTTTACCTAATTTGTTTTTAATTTAATATAATATTATTTAATATTTTAATAAAATAAATAAATAAAAATATTTTAAATAAGATATTTTGAATATATTCATTTAAACTATTAAAAATAAAAATAAATATAAAATTATTTATTTTATCTTATTTTTACATATTAATAAAATAAAAAATTATAATTTTTTATTTTTAAATATGATTAAATTTTAGAAATTTTATTTTTGCAAATGGTTACATGTATTAAGATTACATGGAATAAGCATATTTAACATTTTTATATGTAAACCTTAATATAAAAGGACTAGGTTTTACTCACACCGTTTTATTTTGATGTTTTATGGGTATTTTTGTTTCAATGAACTAATATTTTTATTGTTTTTCTATAAAACAATCAATATTATTTCATATTTTCCGATGATAGCGTCTGTCGTGTCCCATGCAAGCGATGTTGTAAATACCCCAAAGTAAATAAAACTCATTGTTATTCATATAAGAAAAAATATACAAATATTAATGAGAGAGTAGACTCTGAAGAGAGATGGATGAAATGTAAAATATGTGATTTCTTAAATATCAGGAGTAATCTAGAATTCAAATTATACAAATATGAAACAAATAAGAGAATATTATTTTAAACACTAGAATAAAAGACGAACTTGCACGAGTGAGACCGCCGTAATAGTCAGCTCCAACATTCCATGAAAAGTAACAGCGCAGACCATTTTGCTTAGCATACGTGACTTTGGACACCTGATCCACGTGGTTCCGGCGTGGCAATAGTACCCGACTCAAGTTTCTAAAAACAAAAAAAATTATTCGAATAATTTTTTTTATTAGCTTTAAAAATTACTCAAAACTAAAGCTTTCAATGCTTCTTTTAGATTTTACAGAACAACTCTCCATTAGACTTATATGTATAGTGAAGGACAATTTTCTTTAACATGTGGAATATAAAAAATACAAACCTAATATAAATAGACAACTCTCAATTCATATTTATGCGAATACTGAATTAATTAAATATTACTAATTTATTAAACGAAAAAGTAAATGTCAACTATTATAAAACATAGGAAATAATTTTTTTTGAAGACCCAGGGAATAGTATATATTATATATCCACTAGTTTAGGACATCACTAGCATATAACACTTTTTCAGTGTAATATCATATCATTTTAGTATAGTTTAACACTAAAATATTTCTTTTTCCAATTATAACAAAACAATTACACAAAAATATATTTTTATATTTTTATTAACAAAATTGTTATTACTTAATATATATAATAAATAAAATTATTATGTAATTATATTACGCAAAATATATCACACGAAATTGTTATTTACTATTTTAACATATAATAATACTAAACATAATAAATTAAATAAACTATTTATGCTCCATTGGAGGAACATTCAAAACTCCTTGCTCTCCAATCCAAGCTCTCTCTACTACATCTTCAAATCCATCCTTTTCAATCATCCTCATGTCAAAGTTGAGTCTATCTCTGTTGCAGACTGTTTCTTCATACAAGAAACTCACTCTTATAACCCTATGATCAGTGTCGGTCCAGATCATACGATGCCTAAAATGGACCAAAAGAATACTGCCTAGTAGTATTTTCTCTCCAAATCATTTGAAAAGAAAAAAAATAGAAAATTTTATCATTATAAATTGAGAAATTGTCAAAAATACTATTTTCCTTGTACCACTTTTCAATAATACCCTAATCACTTTTACCCTTATTTTTTAAGAGGAAAAAACACACTTATAACTCTTAGGTTAATTAATCTAAGACTTAGGGTTTAAAGTTAAGGGGTGGTGTAGGGTGGAGATAGGGTTTAGGAATTTATAATTTAGGATTGTAATTAATTTTAAAAAAAATTGACCCTTAAAAAGTGGTATTTTTGAAAATATCTCTTTAATGAAGGTAAAAATGAAAAGTGGTATAAGGAAAGTGATATTTTTGAAATTCCCCCTTATAAATTAGATATCATTCTTTATCATACAACAATGAACATTAACAGAAGAATATAAATTAAAGAAGAGAATACATATCTTAACACACAGACACAAAAATTAGAAAGCAATTATAATAGTACCAATTTAGTCAGCAAGAATTTATTTCTTTTAAAATTATATGTTATCTTAATTTTACATATAATATAACAAGATTCAGACCAATTTTTAATTTAATTTAAACATATTTATTAGAAACAAATCCTCTAAACTGAACTAACTATTTTTTAGTTGTAGTTAATCTAAAATTATGTATTTTTTTACTATATCATACTTTTTATTAAATCATTTTTTGTTGACTATTTGTTTTTACCAAACTTAAATTATATTATGTACTCATTATTTTATTTGTTATTCTTGTTATTTATGTTCTCATAACAGTGTTAAATATTTATTTTATTATGTGAAATATTTTAGTTTTTTCCATCATTCATTTTTCTTGTTAATTTCTTTGAATTTGAGTTTGGTAACAAAACAGGAAATAATTTCGGTGCGCTTCACTTTTTTTTGTTGGCATGGGCTTAATGAAACTGAAAAGCAATATCGAATCATAGTTTTTCATTTTTCTTATGAATTTATCTATTTAATTTTGAAAGTATATATTTTAGATGGGGAATTTTCAAAAGGGAAATTTCCAAAAATACCACTTTCTTTGTACCACTTTTCAAAAATACCTTAATCACTTTTATCCTTGTTTTTTAAGAGGGAAAAACACACTTATAACCTTTGGGTTAATTAATCTAAAACTTAAGGGTTTAGAGTTAAGGGGTGATGTAGGGTGGGGGTAGGGTTTAGGAATTTAAAATTTAGGATTCTAATTAATTTTAAAAAACTTTGACCCTTAAAAAAGTGGTATTTTTGAAAATGTCTCTTTAATAAAGGTAAAAATGAAAAGTGGTACAAGGAAAGTGGTATTTTTGAAAGTTCCATTTTTCAAAAATACCATTTTTCTTGTACCATTTTTCATTTTTACCTTCATTAAAGAGACATTTTCAAAAATACCATTTTTTAAGGGGCAAATTCTTTAAAATTAATTAGAATCCTAAGTTTTAAATTCCTAAACCCTACCCATCCTACACCACCCCTTAACTCTAAACCTTAAGTCTTAAATTAATTAACCCAAGGGTTATAAAACTTGAGCTTGGTGAAACATTAGTCAATAAAATAATTTAGTTAAAATACATAATATAATGGGGAATTTTCAAAAATATCACTTTTCTTGTACCACTTTTCATTTTTACCTTCATTAAAGAGACATTTTCAAAAATACCATTTTTTAAGGGGCAATTTTTTTAAAAATTAATTAGAATCCTAAATTTTACATACCTAAACCCTACCCCATCCTACACCACCCCTTAACTCTAAACCCTAAGTCTTAAATTAATTAATCCAAGGGTTATAAATGTGTTTTTTCCTCTTAAAAAACAAGGATAAAAGTGATTACAGTATTTTTGAAAAGTGGTACAAGGAAAGTGGTATTTTTGGCAATTTTCTATTAGAGAAATTGTCAAAAACACCATTTTCCTTGTACCACTTTTCAAAAATACCTTAATCACTTTTGCCCTTGTTTTTTAAGAAGAAAAAACACATATTCTGGATTTTTCACTAAATTTTATTGTATGGCTTGTTATATTTTTTGAAACTATTTTTGTTTGTTTGAAATTCTTTTTAAATGTTAATCATTGGTTGTGATTTTTCATAATTTCTTTTTTAATTTTCTAAGTTTGAAACTGGTGACTAGAAAGGGAAAACAAAATTGGTGAAATTAAATTTTTATTTTATTTCTATTAGTTTGAATTTGGGGAAAATTGTCAAAAATATCACATTCCTAGTACCACTTTCATTTTTACCTTAA
>CAJHQP010003436.1:0-67703 GCA_905132765.1 Moricandia arvensis
TTATAAATATTGAAAAGTCAACATCCACGTCGGAAAACCCGTGAATAACATAATATCCGAAATATAGATAACAATATAACTCGAAAGTCTGAAATACGAAAAAAACATAGTGCAAGAAAAGCCTAAAGGCCCAAAAGTCTAAAAGTCCAAAAGCTCAAAAGCCAAAAAAACATCAAGCCCATATAATTACTCGTACTCGTCTGTCTCACTTGAAAAAAGGAAATCAGGAGGGGTGAGTAACATTGGAGTCACTCAGTGAGGTATGTGATGCTAAACCGCAAACCATTGACTCAATGCATAATACTACGACTATGTAAGCCTAGCTCTAGCATGAAGCAACACGGTGCATAAAACACCACACAAAGCAATCAATATAAATCTAGTACACTAGTCAACTACCACCCATGCGCTCATAGTATATAGCTACTCTTTGCATCGAGAATTTTTCATAAGGGTATACATACCCGCTGCATCGCTAGTATATCTGTCTATGTACCTACGCACAACCCCTTGTTGTGTCGTTTGTGTCATTACTACAACGTCTCTATATCCCCACACAACTCCCGTTGCGTCGTTAGTTTAGATGTCTTTGTCCCTAGCACAAACACCGTTGCGTCGATATCTCAGACATCTCTGAACCCCAACACTCGTCACATAGTCCTGTAATATATAACTATATATATATAACAATTCTCAACATCAATCATTTCACGTAACCGTGTTGAATCCTCTATTATCCTATTTCCGGTTTAACAATCAATAATAATAATAATAACACGCAAGACTCGATTCACACAAAAGAAACATGTTTCGAAACTAAACTTTCTTTAATAGTAGTATTAAACTAGCTCATGATTTAAAAACGAAGTAGCCCTCACCTTAGCAATGTGAAAAGTGATGTCTATGAACTCCAGTTGCTCAAATAGACTCCAAATCTGAAATCAAAGCGAAAATCGAGTCAAAAACATCTTTCGAACGGTTAAAAACGGATTTCCGATACACTGGTCAAAGTCAATCAGCCATGATCAAAGTCAACCAAATCAAACCTTATCCAAATTTGAAATGATTTAAACCAACTGTTTTTCTTATCCGAAGTTGATTCTAATTGGACCATCCGGTTTACCTTAATCGAAACTAAATCCATTAACCAACCAGTTTATCCTAATTGAAATCAAATTAATTTTAACAGATCGGTTTAACCTAACTGATTTCGAATTAATTTAAACTAATCAAACCAATCGGTTGATCGAGTCAACTTGCTCACCGAGTCAACTTTTTTTTTTCTAACTCTTTTTTTCTTCTTGGTTTGTTCAGGAAAAAAAAAAGAAAGAGAAATGTGAAGGTGAAGGTGAATTTTGTAGAAAAATCTTGGGCAATTTTGAGTAGGCCTGGGCCTGAATTTGCTGAGCCAGGTGTTCTTGGTCACTACAATACCAGCCACAACGAGAATCCAACGTACGATTACTTGGACTGTTCATGAGATTTTAATTGAGTAGACTCGCAGGTTTAAAAATATTTAACAGTTGCATAAAATAGTCCCAGGCTGATTAATTATAGGTAGACAGCAACACATGAGCTCCATGTCCGCATGCACATTGCCAACTTTACGGTCTGAATACATTTGATCTCTTCAACTATATTTTTTCTATATTTTTTTTTTTTTTGGTCGAATTTTTCTATATTTTTTTAAGCCAATGTGACGGGAAGGAAAAAGCCGGCCATGCGTTTGTTTATGGAGATTTTTCATGTTTATCTGCTACTTGTTTTTTTTTTTTTTTTTTGTCAACTTCTGCTACTTGTTAACTTTTTCTTTTTTTTTCTAAAAGCTACTTGTTTACTTCATTAGCAGGTTATAAAATCATGCAATTAAGAAAAATAAAGACGGACGAATACGAGAATATATAATATTACATGAAGGGTTAAGTATGAATACGTATTTTAACAAAAATAAAAGTATGTATCTAAAAGAAGTAGGTATTTAAAATTGGTAAAAAAACATTTTTTATTTCCCCACGTGTTACTTTATTCACCTAATTGCAGCAACAAGTCTTCAAAGTACAAACCCTACCCACCATCACATGTTAATATTTTCTTGTAACCATAAGAAGCCTTTTTTATGTACACCTTTTGCTTCATAAAAAAAAAAACAAAGACTACTTAATTGTCTTTGGCGTTTATCAAATCTCCGTTCTTTAACTTTAACTTCTTGTTGATTTTTTATCTTCACTTAATTGGTTTTTATTTTGGTTTAGTGTACTGTTTTCTTTATCCTGGAATAAGAAAGATTATTATTATTTTCTTAAACGGGACAAAGAGAACTTGAGTTTTACAAAAGCCACAAAATGTATAAAAGTACGATAAGATTATTATTTGTCAAAACAAAAGGGACCAGAGAGAAGAGGTAGTGGAGAGAGAGAGAGAGAGAGAGAGAGAGCGCATGTGAAAAAGGGTGTAGCCTTTTTATAATTTTATTTCCTCCTTTAATTTCAGATTTCGCCGGCGATGGCGGCGGTGGACTCCTTAGCGTCGGAGATGGACACGGCGGTGCGTGTGGTGCACCTTGACTTCTTCTCTGTGTGTTAAAGTTCAGGATAAGCTTCGTCTTCCTTCCTCCACTAACAGTGGCCACGTTAAGTCCAAGGATGATGATTCCCCTGTCACCGTCGCAGGTTTTTTTTTATTTCCATCATCGTGATGGCTTTTTTACGTTTTCAAGATCTGTCTAGGGTTCTTCTTTGTTATTAACCAATATGTGATATTAGATTCTGTCAATGTATGTAGAAACAATTTGATTTGTACCATAGTCACATGTGTCCTTTGTTCTTTGGACATGAAACATAATGTTCCAAAAACAACCCACACTTTAAGTCATGTAGTACTAATTACAGTTTTTTTTAAGGGCATGTAGTGTAATCAGGCTTGAACAAATGATTTGTCTGTATTTTAGTAATTTTAATTGTGAAATATATTTTTTGTATTTTTGTTGAACTCTGTAGATCGTCCACTGTAGCTTAATTTATGAGTGTGTGTCAGATTATCTGTGTTTTAGTGTCAGAGTCTCATACATGTATGATGTAAGTAAGTTATGTCATTGATGAGAGATTTGTTTCTTGTTAGTTATCCTTTTTTGGAATTAAATCATTCTTGACTTTGCTGGTTAACAGATTGGGGTGTTCAAGCGATTGTGAGCTGGGTTTTAGCTGAGGTGTTTGGCACTCAGAACCTTTCCATCGTCGCTGAAGAGGACACTGAGTCCCTCTCCAAGGCAGAGTCATTAGCTCTCTTAGGAGCTGTCTCCAACGCGGTCAATGAAGCGTTGTCTGAAGCTCACAAATACGGTCTTCCCAAGCCAGATAAGCCTCTGGGTTCCGATGACATTCTAAAGGCTATTGGTCGATGCAACTCCGTTGGAGGTCCTAAGGGAAGACACTGGGTTCTTGATCCGGTCGATGGGACGTTAGGATTTGTTCGTGGTGATCAGTACGCTGTGGCTTTGGCTCTGATTGAGGATGGTAAGGTTCTGTTGGGGTACTAGGATGTCCTAACTATCCGGTCAAGAAAGAGGGCTTAAGTAACGGTTGCAACCAAGCTGGAGGTGGGTCAGTCTCGAAAGGGTGTGTATGTATGCAAAGAAAGGTAGTGGTCAAGCTTGGATGCAACCGTTGATCCCTGGTGGGTTTCCGGAGTCTGCAACGCTTCTTAAGGCTTCAACAGTGGATGATCCGGTTTTAGCTACGGTTTGTGAGCCAGTGAGAGAGCAAACTCTAATCACGTATTCACCGCAGGGCTTGCCAATAGCATGGGAGTTAGGTAAACTAATGATTGTTTCAGAACACTCTCTCTCTATATATATATGTTACAGTACCAACTAATCTTTATTTTGTCATTTACGTGTCTTAAGGAAACAGCCTATGCTGGTGTACAGCATGGTGAAGTATGCAGCGATTGCATGTGGAGACGCTGAAGTGTTTATGAAGTTTGCGAAGTCGAGTTACAAGGAGAAGATATGGGATCACGCAGCTGGAGTTGTGATTGTGGAAGAAGCTGGTGGTGTGGTGAGTGATGCGGGAGGGAGAAAGTTAGACTTCTCAAAAGGAGTTTACTTGGAAGGTCTTGACAGAGGAATCATAGCGTGTTCTAATCAAGTTTTGCATGATAAGATTATAGGTGCTGTTTATGCTAGTTGGGAATCTTCTAGTCTCTGAAAAAGCTTGGTCATAGTCAACATCCAATTTTTTTTAACCCGCACAAGTGGGCTAGTGGTAGGACGATGTCCAGCTGAGGGGTGGAACTCCCCAATACTCTGGCTTCGAATCCCCACGGCTGCAAACACTTGTCCGGGCCACCGCAGAAAATTTAACATTGGGCTATGCGGCCTCCAGGATCTACTCTTGCCGCCTTCGGGACGCACGCCAAGCCTTCGGGCTAGTGGGCTAGTCTAGGCCCACTGGGCTTAGGATACCTGGATTATCAAAAGAAAAAGCTTGGCCACGTTCCTCAGTTTGTTGCAGAATCATGGAGCCAGCGCTTTAAAGTAAATGTAAAGAAGAAACTAATCTCATCTTCAAGATCTTAAACAGTTTTCACTTTGATTTTCTCTTTCGGTTTGCCTTCATCATTGCTTCAACTGATTCATTTGAATCTTAAAATCCACTCAGAAATATAGTTTGTGTTTTCAGCGACTTATATAAGGAATTACCTAAAAGAGTAAGGTCCAAACTATGATTAAGTATGAAAAATGTATGTTTTTAGTAATAAAAAGATAAAATAAAGAGAATGTCTAAAACAAGAGAGTATAAATGTATTGAATTTAAAACTATAGTTTGTGAAGATTTGATCCCCTAGTCATGGCTTGTCCTCCTTTTACACATCTTTGGAGGTGGATCGTAACAACTAATGGTTTTTAATGCTTTTTACGTTTTTCTTTGACTCAATGCGAGTTCAGCGTGTTTGACTCTCTCAATTGGGAATGGGCATTGACCTACGTGGGCCTACCATTGCTTCTAGGACTTCAATAATGCTTGGTCTGAGTTTTATTATGCTTCGGCTGGTTGAGATCTCAGACCGGATCCGGAGCAAGTTTCAATCCGGTTCCAACAATATCCTCCGTCTCAGATCTTCAGGTAAGTTAGATATTCAATTCGACCTAGATGGTGTACTTGAAACCGTTAAAAACCGGTTTGAGATTCTGGTTTGATGTATTTATAGAGCGATCTTGGAAATATGAATTGTTTTTGTTGCAAGTAATAATTTTTTTGGGAGTTTGGAGCATGATTTAAAGGGGTTCTTAAGGGGCATGGTCCTCCAAAATCTTAAGAACCACCTCTTAAAACTTTTAATTAAGAATCTAATTTGTTTGGGCTTTGTATTGTTCACGGGTCGAACTGACACGTGATGGACTCGCGATTGATTCATTTTTTTTTAAAAACCAAACAAAAAAATAAAATAATAAGAATCCCTAATGGGATTCGGTTAATTATGATCTTAGAGCTTGAGGTCTTTATCTTCTTTTAATCTAAGCTTTCTCTGTTCTTTTTAGTCATCTCTTTATTCACTTTTGTTTTCTGCTTATTCCCTTTTCTCTCTTCTCATATTCTTGATTTTGATTGAAAAGGGAATATTGATGGCCTTTCCCAGTGACAGAATATCAAGCGATCTTCTCCACGCGGTTCCCTTGTCAGTGGCGATCCCCACTCTTTCCTCAGACGAAGGCGTGCTTATTCTACATTTATATGGCGTAAGGCAGTAGAGTTGGTTAGACCGGACCTGGTCTTAAGGTTTTGAGATGGTAGGCGAAAAGGCAAAACAATGAAAGAAGATGCATATGAAAAGAAAAGAAAAAAAACACAAACTGAACAAAAACCATATCTTCCATGAACCTACAAGTATGTCTTCTTCCCTTTTATACAATTAGAGAGTCATATCATAAACTGTGAGAATCTTAGCATAACCCTTTTTAATTGTGATGAACATAGCCCCTACTTTCAATAACAGGTGGCATTGATCATTCATTAAAAACACTTCAGTTGTGATATTTATTTAGTTCCTGAATAAAAATCAGCTTTGTCCGAAAGAATTCATACATGGAAGGAGACTACAATTGATATATAAACTCTAATAAAACTCCTTAGTGAAATTAAAATAAAATTGAACTTAACCACAATTATGAAAATGAAAATTTAATATAGAGACGCATAACAATATTTAATTCAATACAAATAATATGGTTTGACCTATTGAACTCATTAGCAGATCAATCTCACATCAAAAAGAAATATTGGAAAAAAAGACGTCACAAAAGCACTCCACATGTTGACAAAGTCTTCATTTATTTTTCTTAACATGTAACTGTGGTTCCTAGCGTGGTAAATAAAGTCTAGTAAAAGAGCAGTTATAACAATTACATCCACTGCAGTAATTGTCACTTGTACGAGAAAGAGAAGCCTTCATTATGTCCAGAGCAAGATTTGGGTTACTAACTACGAATAACTTGAACACCTCAGAGTCAACTATGGTAGATATATTCGTTTTGACGTAACTGAAAGCAGCTTTATTGAGGCCACTGTCGAAAGGGAGCTGAGCAAGCTCAAGGTAGTCAAGAGCATTCGACACATCAAGAGAAGATATGATATCATTTCTGCACAGGTCACGTAGATGCGGGATTTCGTATTTGTCAGCAGCAAGATAGAGTGACCGAACATGTTGCTTAGCTTTGGGAGAAAGCATAGTGCCATCACTATACATAAACTCAACCAAAGCTTCTAACTCTTCTGCTTTCATCTCTGAGAGAGTGACTGTCTCCACCTGCTCAGCCGAAGTCTTAACTTCGTCCGATTCTAGAATCTTCTTAAAAACCTCCGACCTTGATGCCTATTCAAGAATCCAAACATATAAAGGTCAGATATGAGATTTAAGAGGCTCTAAATATTTTTTAAGAAATTTTATAATTTTTTTTTATATATTTTGGAGACTATTTCTATATAAAAGACTTCAAAAAAAATTGGAGACTGAAACCAATGTTTCATCTGGCTGTGTCCAAATCTGGTTTTGCCGCACTCAATAAAGAGTAAACAATAACATTTCTAGATAATAGTTAGTAAGAGATCAGGGATAAGAAAGAGACCAGGATAAGTTTGTGGGCGGATATAGCTGAACCGTCATCGTTGTCCACACCTGCCTGTAGCCGTACGTCAACTTGCCATTGTTCTTCCAAGACCTTTGCAAGTCCACCCGAGAATTTCTGTTTGTTGGTTTGAGTTGCCATAGCTACAACGTAATATGATTTTTTTTTTCTAGTAAACCATAGTGAGTTATATAGAGAACCAAAAGACAACGATCCAACTTCTTCTTTTTTCTACGTTTTTGGAATTAGAAGAGAAACATTTGTGTTTGGTCAATTAGTGCGCTCCTTTCTTGGGAAACGTATCGTGGTCTATCTTAAGAAAAGTATTAAAGGGATCCATTAATTTCTTTTATTGGAACTTCAAAATTCAAATGTTAGAATTTATCGATGTTTCTAAATTGATCATCAATAAAATAAGGAATAAAAGAAAATCACATTTTGTTTGTTCAACCCATTTTCAAAATACATAATTATATTTTGGTCGACAAAATTAGTTCATAAACAGAATGACTAACTTGTTTGTTCAACTCATTTTGTAATTGATAACTTTTTTTGACCCGCAAAAAGCAGTAATCATAATTTTTTTTTTAAAATGCCAATTTATTTAAACTTTGTAGATATTAATTTAAAGGAAATTAGGATTTTACAAAAGAGAAAACATAAAAAAACTCTCAACTTACAAAAAATCGATTAAGAAAATATTTATAGTCACGACAAATATTATTTAGATATAGCTGTCAAACTAGCATATAAATGATCTAACAAACTAGTTGCATTTGTAATATCTAAAACCAAAATTGTAGCTGCAAAACCAAACGTCAAAAATCACCTAACAAAAAACTTCATTGATGTGTGTGGGCAACTGTGACAACACCCAACAAAATGAATTTTTGTCGAAGCAATAGTCTTATAGAGAATTATTTTTTATTCGGGCATCTAGACTGATTATTTTAAAGCTTAAACCAATTCCTTTAAAAACATTTCCCTAAAACCCGTTTGTAGACTATGTGGGTGCCTAGACATTGTCTAGATCGATTTTTAGAACACTATATATCAACATTTTCTCGTCTCAGTAACATGTGATTCACTAATTAGATGACAATACATTTGTTTATTTTAAGAGAGTTATTATGTCTTTAAGTTTTGTTGATGTTCTATTACATGAGACACATATACACACTTCAAAGCTAGTGTCTTCTGATTAATATTTTTTTATAATAATGGATCCATGATCTGATTTTGAAGGAGTAACTAAGTAAAAAAATATAGATCTTTACTTGTGTATTCGTTGGTATGTACAATTGGTCTTTAGGTTGGATGGGATCAATGAAGTTTCGATCAAGATCTTGAGCATAAATCCTTTCAATTTCAATTGGTCTGATGGCTCTGGTGTTTCAGTGGTTGTTTTCGTCGTGGTGATTCTCTAAGTGTTGTCACCTATGTATTAGATCTGCTTGATTGCGGTTTTAGTTGTTTTTTTTTGATTCGCACTGATGAAGTTCTTGGTGATCTTTGAAGGTTTGCTTATCCTTGGTGTTGATTGTGACAATGCGATTTTGGCGGTGATCGGCTTGATCACTTGCATGTATGTTGAATCATCTGGGTTCGAAGGATTTAGAGCTCTGGCCCTTTCTCATCAGGTTGGCGGAAGTAACATGGACGTTCAGTTTTTTGTTCCGTTTTGTTCATATATTTTTGTTTCCGGTTCTAGAGATTTAGGAACCGTTTAATTATTTACAAAATTTGCTTCAGTTTTGGATTATTTTGGTTTTTTTTTCAGGTAGCAAAGTTGAGAACCGGCTAATATCTAAAATAATTTAAGGTCCTAATTTATTTTTGGGTAATTTTGGATAGTATGGGTAAAATGTCGAATAATTCGGATTTTTTATGTTAAATATCCAGTAATTCAGGTTGTTCGGATAAAATTTTAGTGTGATTTGGATAATTTTAAATACTTTGGGTAAAACATATTCAGCTAATTCGTGGTTTCAAGTAATTGAGTTTTTTTTGGTTAAATCAGGTAACTGAGTTTATAAGTAGTATTTTTAGGATATTTCCTTATATAAAAACTAAATATAATTAATACTTTTAAGTATATAATATGTATTTTTAAAAATCGGACATGGATGCGGTTCGGTTTCAGTTTTTTACTTCTAAAGATACATGATCAATATGGATATTTTTGAAATTCGATTCGGTTTTGGTTCCAATTATTTGATTCGGCATGGTTTGGTTCTTCGTTTTTGAATAGATGTGCCCATGCCTAGTTGGAAGCGTCAGTTGTATGTAACTGATATCTTCTTTGGTCTTCCATCCTAATAAAGTTTGCTTTTTAATGATTATTCCTTCTATTCCTTCATTTCTTGTTCTTATTTGTTATCTATGTTACATGGAAACAAAAGCGGGTACGCGGAAGCGGAACCGTGTGGAAGCGTAGAAGCAAAATTCTTTTTAAAAATAGGAAGTAGGAACGTGTTGGAAGCGTATATTCAAATATATATATATATATATTAAAATTTATAAAATATATAACTAAAAATTATATGATTCAAATTAAAAAATGAATCATTTATTCATTTATACTAAATTAAATGAGTTCATATTATAATTGTGAATATATATATAAATTAAATATATAAACATTATTATCCAACTAATTATTTTTTATATTTTGAAATAAATGATATAATAGATTTGAATGTATATGATATATCTTTGATAAAAAAATCTAGTGCATAAAGATAATTTCTAATATTAGTTTTTAATATTTTCATATTTCTATTTTCTCTATGTTAATAATTTTAAACTTTAGATTTTATATAAAAATAAAATACATGATTTCTATTTTTTCATTTATGACATTGTATTATTTTAAATAGAAGCGTGATTCCAAAATGGAATCGTAAGGTTCCAACATGTTTTCGAATAGGATAATTTAGAAACATTTTGGAAGCAAGATTTCATAAGCTTCCACAAAATTCCAATTCCGATTCCGGTTCCAAAGCGGGAAGCCGACGTCCGACGATCGTTGTTTGGTTTTGTGCAACCTAGATTATAATTCTCTGTAAATCTTTAGCTTTTGGTCTTTGGTTTTGTTTCCAGGGATGGTCTGTTTGTCCGCCAGCTTATGTTCCTAGGGATTTGTCTTTAATTTGCCTGTTTTGTTTCCGAGAGATTGTATCTCGCCGGCTTTGTGTCAAAATCTGATATAATCTTTTGGTTAACTAAAAAGAGAAACGACTCCTCGATCACGAATGACCAACTCAGTAATCAGCATATACAAGCACGGTTTAAATACAAGAAAAAAAAATCAACCTCATCGACGATCCCATGAACTCAAGCCTCTCATATTTCTATGATCGCAAACCCACAAAAGAATCATACAAATATAAAAGACTTCTTTGATATTGGTCGCAGCAGATACCCTGATGAAACTTCGAGATGAGTATGAAAAAGTTAAAAGTGAACCACCTTCATTACTTGACAGGGACGCAATAGGAAGAACTGAGAAGTGGAGGCAAGACACACACTAAGTGAGGACCCTGTGGATTGCTTCTTACGTTTTCTTCTTCAACGTTCGGCAAACTGAGCTGAGGAGGACGCACATAACCCGCTACTAATGGGACACATAGTATCGAGATTACTACTCTTGAACCTGTAATATATTTAACCGCCCAACAAAAGAAAACAACTTATCATCATTTGTATTTCTTGCAATAAAACAAGTGAGAAGAAGAACATATTAATTTACCTTTCTCTTCTGAGAGAGAGACATGGCCTCTCTTCCTACCCGCAATCATCCAATTCTCCGAGTTGGCATTGACTTCGTATAACACTTCATCCTTGTGTATATAAAACAATAACATTTGATGAACATGCCGATATTTTAAACAGGAAGCTACATCAACTAGCTCGATCTGGATTATGAACATGACTTACATGTTGTTGTTCTAGGGCTTCACTTCCCTTGAGCTCTTTCAGCCTTTCGACTCTCCACTGCATCGTAACAAGTTTCCCGACCCTAAGGCCATCAGAAGGAAGTGGGAGGAATCCAACTGTAAGGCAAGGATCAAGCACTGGACGCTGCAAAACGATGGCGCTCTTGAACACCAAAGCTCTCCTTTCAGAATCAGCTTCAGAGTAATCTGCATCCACTGGTTTGTGTGCTCCAGCGGCTCTATCACCATGGATTTCATATTTGATATTCAGAATGCTCTCTGGTAGTTGCAAAGTTTTCCCTTATGTTGTGCAAACAATTAGTTAGTTTGCAATAAATACAAGTATGCAAATGTCATTTAAATGACTTATGGAGGGAAAGAACAAGTCAGGGTTCTAGAGTTTGATACGGTGTGGATCTTCCTATACACTCTATGTTACATTTATCTTTTATCACACTTTCTTGGTAATATTATGTGCACTTTGCTGAAACCAGAAATAGCTTCCAGGTTTCAGATGCGCTATCAGTTAAACTGTGTCTGACCACAAGTAAAATCTAAAGTAAGAAACTGAGTCATATTAATAGTTATTCGGAACAGGAATACCTGAGGACATCGTCTTCTCTAGGGATATACTGAACACAACGGCTGCTCTAGATCCCGGAGACACAACAAGGGGAAAGAATGTAGAAGTAGGTCTTCCGTCACTTTTTCCATGAACAAATCCTTCTTGAAGATCAAGCCAAGCATCAAGGACTATCAAGTTGGCCTTGACAAGGGAGTGTAGCATAACCTGTAAACAGGGATTATTTGTTTAATAAGTTAATAGCCTTGAGTGAACGTGGATAAGAATGAAAGGACTGAGAGAGGTTAAGCATAAAAAAAAATTCAATTTGAAAGAGCTCAAGCTGGTTACCTGCAAGACCAAAGTGCCATCATTGCATTTGTTTACCACCCTTGTAGTCACGTCAAAAGGGTCAGTAAAATGTGCGGCTACAGTTCTGCTCACATTACAAAATCATAGGGAAATCTGATGAGGAAAGATTTGAACCGGTGATGTGGAACAAGAACAAAGATGATCAGATTTGTCATAACAAGAAATAATTACAAATACCTCTCAAATATCTGGTTATGATGAACCCCAAATTCAAGTTTCAAAGCTACAGTTCTCATTCCCTCTAGAATATCTTGTTTCAGCGGAGTGACTGTTAACGCAAAATAAATACGATCATTGGCATGTGGATGTGACAAGAGACATGTGATAATCAGAAAAGTAGTTTATTGCTGCAAACCTGAAGATGATCCTCTGGCAAGCTTTTCACTCAATGCACGAACAGGAACCCACAGAATAGAACTCACATTGCTTGCCCATTCTGAGAAAACTATTTTACCATCACAGAGATTTAGGACCTCTGAATCCTTTTTTGGAGAGACAGGGCTATCTTCTACAGAAACTTCATCGTTTGATGCACCAGCATCACAATCTGTTTCTACGTATCTCTCCATTTCAATGCCGTATGAGTCTTCAATCTTTAGCCCCGGACCAGTATCAATGTGCAAGATGGCGCCTTTCAGTGAGTAATTAATAGGATGTACTATGATACCAATCCACTGGGCCTCATTTATAAGCAGTGCAGAAGATACAGCTGAAGCAAGATCAACCAGAGCTCTTGGTTTCGCAACCTAAAGAATAAGATGTCTTCGTATCAATCAAAGAAAAAAAATGTCCATAAGAGTATCACTACTCATGCATGTAATTAAGGATTTTCTACTGTTCCACAAGCTGTAATAAATTTCTTAGAATTGGGAGATTGTGTACCTTAAGGATAGGTCTGGTTGGCTTTTCATAACTCATAAAATCATCAGTTTCTCCAGGACCACCCTTTGAAAAGCTGTGAGACCTGAATCTCAAGCGACCAATCTGGCCAGTAACGACTCCCAAAACATACGAACCGGGTTTTTGTGGAGGCAAATCAAATGTGATAGTATTTCTTCCGGGCTTTAGTAAAGTTGCAGCGGAACTCTTCAAAGCCTGAAACCCATTTCATATACATATTTCTTAAGAACGTGAAATTCAATAGAAGGAAAGGACGAGAACATTCATGTCTAATGGAGCCAAACCTGGCCGCCTTCGTCAGTGTTGTTGGTGGCTACCAAGGTAAGACTAAGCGAATCAAGGGTGATATCATCAGGAAAGCCACTCCACACAGTAACTGATAGAGTTCCAGGGTCTCCATCACACAACTGAAGCGGAGGGCCAGTATTTCCAGAAAATGTGATCAATGACGACACATCTAAGGGAACTGGGTTTTCATTTCACTGTGTGCTAGATTAACAACCTCGATCTGAAAAGCTTTCCGCTCCTTGGGCGAGAATAAACCCTTATCCAACGAAAGTAGCCTAACACAAGATGACATGTATCCAGCTTGATCATTAAGATTCTTCTGACACTCAGCTAAATTGGGCAAGACTTCTGCCAGTAAATCTTGCCATCTTTCACCCGCATAAAGGGCACAAACTTTTTCATAAGAGTTTGCAGCCAAATCATATTTCCCGTGCTTGAAACAGACAGCTGCAATTTCACCATCAAGAACGACTCCATGTCTCTTCCACCAAGAACGGTGATAGTTTTCGGCAGCACCTTTGGTTAGATTAAGATATTTATGCTGCCACAACAAAAATTATACATGAGAAGCTAAAAGAAAGAGAAGAATCAAAATCAGAAGCTTCACTATCCATATGTAAATGGCTTGCGCATTTGAACTTCCCATTTACGCTACCTCGAAATCCTGAGTAGAAGACAATGCCTTTAACAAATCTTGATCTGAAATGGTAAGCCGCAGAGCGTGCTCAGCTGCAACAAAAATTTCAGCTAGCCTCATGGGCCTATCTAGCGGACTCTCAAAATATCCAGGTGAAGAATTTGTTCTTGACATGGGAGGTGCTTGTACTTTAAGTGATGAAGGTGTTCTCGGAGACGCTTCAAAACCTGATCTGTCAGAATATATAAACATATCATTTTAGTTCCTCAAAGAATAACCAAAGGTGATGATTTGCAATACTTCCTAGAAATTTCAAAAACATTTGAAAATAAGTGCTAACACATTTGAAAGCAATAAGAGCTAAAAGGACATGAATTGAAAAACAAATCATTACCCTTCTGTAAAACCTGGGCGGCCATCAAATATTTCAGGAATATTTCCAGTAGAAAGAGAAGCCCTTCTTCTGTTAGCCACACGTAGAAGGACGGATGGTTCAAGGGGTAAAGGTTTCCGTTGAATACCAAAGTGCTTGGTCCTTGAAATTGCTTGAAGAATAGTCTGTACCAAAACTAGGAGATAAGCATTCAAAAAAAAAAAACAGAAGGTATATATATTACGCAGACCTAGATCTCATGTACACTACAATACACTGGTAAAACAAAATAATGTCAGTTTTGACAAGAAGCTATGCAAGCAATGTTAACTCTTAGCCTGAATCTAAAGCACGATTGGCTTCAATAAGAATGCTATCGGATAACACAATCACGCATACAGAATATGTAGCGTACCTTTTCTTTTTCAAGCACCGCAGAGGAAGCATCTGGTGGAAGAGATGGCCAGACTGCCGGTTTTGGCCAAGGCAGCATACTGAGACAAGCACTGCCCAACAATTGTGTATAAGTTACTACATAGTTCAAGCAAACAAAGACTTGCCTTGTTTTGGTAAAGTGAAGAATTGGTTGACCTTTTCTTCACAAGAAGTCGTTGAGAACGAATTTTCCTAATTAACAAGTAAATGAACATGCTATAACTAAAATAGACTGGTACCTGTTAAGTGGACTTTTTTCTATGTCTGTTCCATATCCTATCAGATATCCAAGTCTCATGAACTGCAATGAACATAAAGACACTTGAAAATAGTTGTCTTATTAAATTCATATTCGACTAACAAAACAACACAACAGTGCTTGGACATGAATTAACAAGTGTGGTATCACATAAAACAAACTACTACATAGACAAACGCAATACCACCTCAAACATAAATATTAACGGCGAAATCCATTCAAATTGAGAAACAAGGGTTGTATTCATTCTCTTTTTGAAAGCAATAAGATTTTTTACCTTGACCCGAGCAAGGGAATAGAGATCACCCTGAAGACGGTAGAATTCCTTCTCAATATCAGGTGCAACACCTCCATCATGGTGATGAGAAGCAGTTGCATCGAGCAGCGCCAAACATGCAGTAAATACCCAAACTTCCCGCAAACAGAAGGGAAGTACACTCTACATAAATGTCAAAAGAAGAGGAAAAATAAGAACGAAAAATCAACAAATCAGAGGTACGATGGTAAGGATTTGTCTAGTAACAGTATAAACTACCTCATGGAAAGTCAAGGCCTTTGCAAAACTGATAACAAAAGAATATCCCCTGGATGAAACTTCAAAAGGACGATTCAACTTGAATAACAGCTGCGAAAAACCATATGCTCGTAAGCTAATGAAAAAGTTGATGTGCCAGTAAAGCTACAATTGAAAAAGGGAAATGCATTGTATCAATATGATTCTCTTGTGTACACTAACCCTAGATTGACAGGCAAAGAGATACTGTCTAAAATCGAACTCTCTAAAGAATCATCATGAACCATCTGTGTCAGTGGTTTGCTTCCTGGTTTCAGCAGCGCAGCTTGGTCATCTTCACTGTCGAATCCTCCAAAATCCCTCTGTTTCCCAGGCATATTAACTGCATCGTAGTTAATGCATAATAGATTATTTTTTCAATAAAAAAAACTGGAGAAATAAATTAGTTTGTTATATGACTACTGATCTCATATGCTTCAGAAAATTAAAGAGATATGTCAGGTTTTTCTAAACCCTAAGAACATAATATTACATATAATCTATCTTCCCGCTATAAATTAACATATGCAGAATAACCGGGATAGTAACTGTCATGGATATGCTAGTGAGACACAGGGGTAAGAAAAGAACCTGTTTCCAAATAGCAGAGCTCTAGTTCATCATATTCCCGTAATGCATCTTCATGAAGATGAGCAATCTCAAATATGAAAGCCAAACTTTCCTGAGACAGAATTGAACATAAAGACCTTTAAGAAAATGAGATAAGTTTCATCAAATGAGAAGCAAGGACCAACAATGGTATTTTTAAGTTCAACAGATGAGGATTCTTCTCATACTTCTATGGAAGATAACAAAAGAGACTCAAAATTTTCCATCAGAGACTTTATCAAAATAGTATAAAATCAAATTATAAACAGGAAGAAACAGAGTTTTGAACCATTATATTCATCTGCATAGCAGCCCCATTTCGCTTTCCTTTCAGAAATAGAGAAGAGAGATAACCTTCAGGATGAAAAAAGTTACAAAAGTTCCATATTGGCATAAACCGCTGCTCGGTGAGTTTGCGAATCTCATCCTCATAGAATTGAACGCGCCTATCCAAGGTATTCCTGATGCACTCGGTAATCTTTAACTCTAGATCCTCCCAAAAATTTGCGTCGGGTCCATGTATATCCAGCTTACAGCACCTTAAACGTATAGCATGCATAGATTTGAGTAAATCTGATAAAATGAACCTGTATAGTAGCGTCTACCCCTTCTGCATTATCTTAAGTAACTAATCTACAGATAAATTCATCACGAGTCATTACTGATAAATGGGTTTAGTTTATGCATCTAGCAAAACATATAAGTTAGTGCAACTGTTTATCTTAATATATATATATATATATATATTTGGTAAGAGTTACAATTCCAGCACGAGCAATCAAGCCTCTTTGAGAGTCTGGCATGGTTTTACTTTGGTTCTAGGCCACATGTATTGAAGCAAAAAAAAAAAAACACTGTTCAAACTGCATTCCTAACCTTTCTCTCTTTTTGGAACTGAAATCAACTTCAAGCTTGGCATAAACTTTCTTGGCAGACTTAGTAGCTTGATCATTACCAGGGTGAGCCTTAGATACAAATACAATAAACCATTCCTTCTCATCGTTCTGAACAATTAACTTCAGGCGTGGTTTAAGAATGTTCTTAAACTCATCAAGATCCTGCAAGGCCAAAGATATAACATAACCAAATAAGTGACAATAGTAAACTTGAAAAATAACCAATAACAGAACATCCTCTCTGTTTCATAGTGTTTTTGTTTTTGTTTTTGCAAGAAAAGTACCTCACAAGTGACAAGAACAATAGTAGCGTATGGTTCTCGGAACCAGTACAAATACTGCTCATGCGGGAATCGACTACGAAGCCTGGCGTCAGTAGTTAATATGAACTCAACGGGCAAGTTCTCAACAAGAACCAGGTTTCGAGTCTTGTTTGTCAAGACTGCTCTCTTCAAAGGCTGATGTTCTTCAAACAAACCTTTAACTGTGGGCCACAGATCAGACACATCTTCGACTGTAATAAACGGGAAGGTAAGTAAGATCCACAGGTTAAAGGAAACAAAAAGGAAGATCACATTGTAAAACTACAATGGGAAACTTTGGTTTATGATTCCGCAAACGAGATCCTAATCGAGGAAGAGAACAGATTGGAGAAGTTACCGGCGGCGACGACGCGATCGCAAGAATTCTTAATGGTCTGGAACTGAGATAGATAGTTCGCCATATGAGTGAGTTAATGGAAGTTTCCGAGACGACGATCCGAGATCGGTGTTAACTTGACAACATCATGATAGAGGAGAGAAAGGTGAAGCCGATTCCAAGTCGAATCTTACGAGATGAGGGCATTTCTGTAAATAAAATCATTTATATATCTCTTAGGCCCAATCAAAGCCCATTTATTTCTATATCCTCTGTTCAATATCCAAGTCATGAACTGCCATGATGGGTATAAGCACTTGAAAATTATTGTATCATACTAAGTTTACATTCAACCAACAAAAAAGAACTTTTTAAATGTTTGGACGTGAGACTAGTATGACCACATAAAACATTAGTGAACTATCACATAGACAAATACAATAATAGCGGCGGATCTAAGAAAACTTTTAATCGGGGCACAACTGTAAACTTTAAAACTAGACAGGGGCAGTATCATAAGATTTAAAACTAATTACTTCAAAAACTCAAGATTTGAAGTGAATGCTTAAACAAAAGCTTTGTTCGGAGAATGAACGCTTCGACTATTTTCAGCAACAAGAAATAAAGTGACGCAAACAATGGTGATGAGATAAAACAATGTTGATGTAACAGTTAAAGTAGCCACTGGTATGAGTTGTTACGAGTCGTAATTGTAGCTGGATTTTTTAGCGATCAATTCTCTTCCCGATCGCGTCTTTTATTATCAACACTGGCCTCAGCTATTTCTCTGCAATTTGGAGTTAAATCAACAAAATTACATGGCTAAAACGTGTCGTTGACGCTGGACGTGGCGTTTTTCAAAAGAACACAACTAAAAATCAAAAATTAGTTGGGGGCACGTAACCCCATACGCCGTAAGCTACATCCGCCCTTGACAATAACATTGCAAAAGTAGTATATTCTCTAGGATCAAGATTTTTACGATATGTCAAACTGAATAATTTGTTTATATAATCATAAAAACATAAATAAAATATATAATACTTGATAGCAAAATATGATGAACAATAACGGTTTCGTATGGAGGCGGGACACTCTTTCCTTAATTCTTTAATTACTCGTATTGTGACGGTGTTTACGCAATCAGAATCTCAAGATACAACCACACTTCGACGATTCATGCATCACTCATAATAGAAGTTAACGAACCTCTTTTTGTGTTGTACTCTCAGACACAAAATAAAAAATACTAGCATAACTATTCTAAGTGGGAGAGAGTAAATTTTTGTTGTTGAATGTCCATTTTTCTATAATGCTAACAAGCCTTTATATAGAAAAATAATGAGAAGCACAAAGTTCATTAAAAAGAAATGAAAACTCCATGGTGCACTAATAGAGAGTTTAATTCTTGTCAATTATTATGTGAATTTATTTCACATTTTGACCAAGAAATTAAAGAGTAAAATTATTATTGTTTGACTAATTCAAACAAATAATATATTTTAAAATGGATTTCTTTTTATATTTTATCAATATAAAAAATCAACATATATTTGGTTTATAAGATTAAGTTAATGAACATAAAGTCCAACTAACAAATCAAACCCCAAATCCAATCAATGTTCAATGTGTGTATCTCTTACTTTATACAAGTTTCTCAAATCACACACATTGGACCTCCATTTCTCATTCAAATAAAACTCTTTTTGACATATGAATATACTATTCATAATGTTCAAAAAATAGTTCCAACAATCTCCCACATGAATAGAAATGACTCTAAACACTAGACGACTCGATAGACTTGACCTCCTAGACAAAATTTGACAAAGACTCAACTAAGGACTTCTGAGAGTACAAACGAAAAATCCACTGCATCATGAGTTGGTAGCATTTTTCAGCCTTGAACCAGTCATTGTTAATAGCTATCGGATTTACTCGGCCAGGTAGTGAACATGATGTCTTGAACATGATGTCATTAACAAATTTCACATGATGATACCATGGTTAATAAACAAAACTAATGGCAAATCACCTTGTGGGTGTGAAATGTGGCCGTTTTTAGGAGAATGAAAGAAATGATATATTCTCCAAGTTCACTCATGATTAACGAGGATTGTTTACGGCCAAAATGAACACAACAGAGAACCTAGCTATGTGAGAGAATGAAACTGTGTTATAGTTATTGTCTAGGTTTTCATCAAAGTCCGGATGGTTCAAGACATCATGTTCACTACCTGGCCGAGTAAATCCGGTAGCTATTAACAATGACTGGTTCAAAGTTGAAAAATACTACCAACTCATCATGCAGTGGATTTTTCGTTTGTACTCTCAAAAGTCTTTAGTTGAGTCTTGTCGAGTCTTGTCTAGGAAGTCAAATATGTCGAGTCGTCTAGTGTTTAGAATCATTTCTATTAATGTGGGGGATTGTTGGAACTATTTTTTGAGCATTATGAAATGTATTCATATGTCAAAAATGGAGTTCGTTTGAATGAGAAATGGAGTTTCAAAATGTGTGACTTAAATGTACACATTGGATATTGGAGTTTGAATTTGGATTTAAATTTGTTAAATAGACTTATTTCTAATAACTTATGGTTTAAATCATATTCATGATTATCTTTTATATATGGTTAAATATAAAAATGTATACCCATAACAAAATAAATTAGTAGCTTTGATTTGATCAAAGACACTAATATCATTTTTGCAAGTTATGGTTAATAGTCAAAGGAATCATTTTCCATTATGAATATTGATGACACTTAATACTCCATAATAATGCATATACATTTTTGGTTTTGTAAAGAAGAAACCTAAATGTAATGATATGTGGTGCTCACCTTTTCTATATAAAGTCTCATGGCAATGTAGAAATATGGAGATTGAGATTCATACGAACAACAAAATCACCTTCTCCTATTTTGAATAGTTATGTTAGCATTTTGTTTTCTTTATGTCTGAGAGTACAACACAAAAGTTAGGTTCGACATGTTCTGTTTTTTCGGTGATGGTAGACAAAAACATAAGCAGTTGTATCATGGGAATCTGAGCGCTATGAAACCGTCACACTACGGGGCGTTTAAAGATTTAAGGAAAGAGATTAACTATTTCGACTATGCAATTCTTCTTTATCAAATTATTTCGGTATCGTAATTTTGACTTTTTGTTTTTATTATTTTTTCAAATAATAGTTGTCCCATCGTAGTAAAATAAGGTTCCTACATATTCAATAGAGAACTCCATTCAAGTTTTTTTTTGTTCACCCATTCAAGTTGAGAACATAAGGGTCGTATTCATTTCCGAGTTTTTAAAACAAGCAGATTTTTACCTTAACTCTGAAGACGGTCGAACTCTTCTCAATATAACGTTCAACGAGTACATCATGGTGATGTGAAGCAATATGCATCGAGGAAAACTCTAATTCATCATATTCTATTGAGCCAGGCTTGGTATAGCAGTTGAGATTGGGATGACTTAAAGCTCTAACCCCGCAACCAATTTAAAAGGAATTGAATTTTATATAGTTCAAAAAAAAACTCTAATTCATTATATTCACGTAATGCAGCCAAACCTTTTTCATATAGCGTAGAAAAATTATGTATAAGCTTTAAGAAATGCGAAAAGTTCCATCGTCGAATGTGACTGCAATCACCAAAGGTGGTACATTTTCTAAATTAAACATATAGATATTTACCATACATGCAAACGAAATAGATATGCGCTTGCCGGTAGGCATATATAACTGTAACTAAACCTTAAATCCAAAAAAAAAATCAAACTAGTATCTGTTTTGATTTGTAAAAAGTAGATGAAAGAACCATGTAAAATGGTATTTCATGTTATATATTATCTGAACCCCAACCCGAACTCTAGACATATATCTGATAAATTTGAAATTCAGAAAACTTTGAAAATACATAAATTGAATATCTAAATTAGTATTTGAAAAGAATATTACCCAGTTTCATGTTTATTTTGATATGATTATCAAAATATTATTAATCATACCTATGAATATAAATCAACAATTGACCTTAGATATAAGTATATACTAGCCTTTGACCCGCGCGTCTGCGCGGGTGTTATTTTATAAATGTCAAATATTTTAAGTAATTTGTTTGATATAATTGTATATATGACTGAAATTTAATATTCGCTATACATTATCCGATCCGAGATCTTATTCGCTTCGAAAAACGGATATTCGGGGATCCTAATAGTGATTTTACAGATTCAACTGATCCACGTACAAATTCATGTAGTAAAATTTTAGGTCTAAGTATCCGGATCCGGATATTAAATATTTAAAATTTAATTATAGTTATCTATGTATATTATACATATTTTTATATAAAATAACTAAAATTTTAATTTTATTAAATATTAATGATTTTAAGTATTTTTAAATAATAATTTAAATAAACTAAATAGATGGTTAATATTTACTTTTTGATTTATTTTAAATTAAAAAAACAGGTTCGGATATCGAAGTATATTCAGATTTTAATCCAAATATCCTTATCCTGAATATCCAGATTCATATAACAATTTTACGAATCCAACGAATACATATTCAAATCCGTATATCCAAAATACTCTGGATATTCAATCCGTCCAAGACCTAACTGTGTATATGTATTATATGGTGATAAAAAAAAATTAAATTTATAAATTACATAGGTTATTCTTATTAGATATATATATCGTACAAATGAATAATACATTGTATTTCTTGTATATATAACCATTTATAATAAATATTAGTACGTATTTTAGTCATAAAATTGTTATGGAAAGTTACATGATTTTGTTATTGTAAATGAATAAGTTCAGATTATAATAAAAAATTGTTAACATTATTATCTTTTTTATATTTCAAATATAGTTGGTAGTTATATGAATATAAAAAAAACTAATTTAATGCTATATATATGTATAATTTTTTTATTATAAAAATTTGGAAAACACATATAAATTTTTTTATGAAGTCTTCAATTTCAATGACAAAGATTGTTAATGAGCTTAGCCGAATTTATTTTTTTCTTGTTAAGAAATTAATGTTTAGATGTTTGGATGCATGGATAATATCAGTGGCATTTTTTGTAAATATTAGTTAAAACCAAGAGTTATTTCCTATTTGTATTTTAGTTTTAATAGATTAGATTTATTTTTTTCTTTGATGTTTGGATGCAATGATAATATGAGTGGCATTCTTTATAAATATTAAACAAAAGTAATGGTTATTTCATATTTGTACTTTAGTTTTAATAGATTAGATGGTCAAGTCTCTCAAATAGACATTTTTAGTGTCACAAAATAGCTTTAAAAAATGTCTAAAACTATTTTTTTTATTTTGAAAATTTTAATATTTTTTTAATTTTAAATATCACCTCTAAAACTCTAACCCATATTTCTAAACCATAAATCTAGATTAGTTAATCCAAAGAACATAAATTTATATTTACACTTTTTAATAAAATTTATTTTAGTCATTTGACTTTTTGAATGTTATTTTGGTGATAATTTTTTTGGGAAAATTGCAATTCTACCACAAGTTTTGATACCACTTTGCAAATTTACCTTTAATGAATGACAATTTTCAAATATACTTAATTAATTTTTTTAATATTTATAAAAAAATTAAAAACTCAACCTCACCCATTTAACACTAAACCCTAAATAATAATCAATAAAGTGTAAACTCAAATATTAATATATTTTTGATAATATATTTTTTGCAAAATAGTATTATCTTAGGGTATTGAATCTAAAATCTTAACGTCCATAACAACTAACCAGACCAGTGGTTGTCCGGATATGAAGACATGTTGAGTAAATTATGGATAAGAATGGCATTAGTTATCCAACAAAAAGGGGTTTTTGGTCGAATACCATGGAGAGTAATTAGTAGGGATAGCAAACCAAAAGCAAACAATGGAACATGCAGACACCAAGTAGAATATTCTCTATTCTGCAGATTAAAAAAAAAAGGTTAATTTTAAAAAATTTAATTTACGTTTCTTATAGATTAAGATCTGATTAACAAGGCAAGCGAGAAAACACGCTCTCCTTCTTCTTCTTCTTCTTCTTCCACTTTCCTCTCTCACTCTTTTTGCAGCCATCTTCGAAACCATGAACCCAGATCCCGATCATCCTCAGCTCCCCACCATCAAGATCCACCACCCTCCTTCCCCTCACCACCACCACTCCTCCTCCACTCCCTCCTCCGCCGCCACCCCAACTCCCACCGCCGGAGCCCGCCGTAAAATCGGAGTCGCCATCGATCTCTCCGACGAAAGCGCTTACGCCGTCCGCTGGGCCGTGGATCACTACATCCGTCCCGGAGACGCCGTCGTCCTCCTCCACGTCTCCCCTACCTCCGTCCTCTTCGGCGCCGACTGGGGACCTCTCCCTCTCAAAACCCAAGATCCATCGGATCAACCTAGCCAGGAGGATTTCGACGCCTTCACTGCATCCAAAGTCACAGATCTCGCGAAACCTCTCAAGGAAAGTGGGTTTCCTTATAAGATCCATATAGTGAAGGATCACGATATGAGGGAAAGGTTGTGTCTTGAGATCGAGAGGCTTGGTTTAAGCGCTGTGATTATGGGAAGTAGAGGTTTTGGTGCTGAGAAGAAAGGGAGTGATGGGAAGCTTGGGTCTGTTAGTGATTACTGTCTTCATCACTGTGTTTGTCCTGTTGTTGTGGTTAGGTACCCTGATGATCGTGACGTGCCTGTTCCTGTTGTTACTGTTAAGACGAGTGGGGATGATGAGGAAGATGTTGCTGCTGTTCATCATGAACACCATATTAAAGGTCTGTGCTTTACTGATTAATGAGCTGCGTTTTTTTATTGGTTCCCTTGACATGTTAGATTAGGCTTAGAACTGAGTGTTGTAGTCACTTGAACACAGGCCAAGTAGATTTTTATAGAGGTGGATTTGTCCATTTTGTGAAAGTATATCCTTCTGGAGCTGAGAGTTATGTTTGAATGTACAGAAGAAACTTGCTATGGGCCCTCGAAAGGAAGTTTCAATATAAGTAGAAACTTTTGTTCGTTTTTTCTTGCTATGCTTCAGACTAGGAAACGTTGCAGTGGCGGGATGTTTGTAGGAAAGCATAGGGACTTGTAGATTATATAAGGTTTTGTTAACATGATGAGAAAATTATATCTATCATTCTCTTGAGTTATGTTAAGATATCATATCTAATGGAGATGTAGCATTAGCTGCTGAGGAGTTCTCAGATAAAGATACTGAGTTAGTGAGTTCCCTAGACTGAATCTTCAGTGGTGTTAGTCCTTGAACATTTTGCTTTTGAAGCTACCTAGTGAGTTTGTATTATCTGTATTTATAATATGATAGAGGTAAAAAAGGCTAAAGAATCCATTTTGCTATCTTCGTTATACTGCATGATGCATAGCTACGTTTTATCAGCTTGGTTTATTTCAGTGTTACCTCTTTGTTTATCTTCAAATCATGATATCTATTTTGTGGAAAAGGGTTTCTATGATCAAAGACCAAATATTAATATCTTGTTCATTGTGTTACCCTGTGTTTCTATTACAGATGAGTAACGCTTGTTAGGGCCTGGTCAAGTTCGCACTCTTTACATCATCATCCAGGTAAAGATAAAAACTAACATCAACCATCTTGTAAAACTTTTATCGGAACATTTAATATAGTTATTGATTGTTCTTTCTTTCTGTGTGTTTTATAATTGAAAAGGTACACAAAGCAAGTAGGAGTTTTAGCGGAATGGTGGAGGAGTGTTTGTTTGTTCTATCTTTAGCTATCCCAGGGTTACTTTGGAGTGTCATGTCTTCTCCTTTAATGGTTTCTTCATTAAACATGGAGTTTGTATGATTGCTGAAACCTACTTTGTTTTGTTTTCTAAGGAAAGAAAACAGATTATGAACTTTAATAACAACGTATGGCTGTTTAGGTTTGTCATGTTGTGTGAGAGTGAATATCAAGTTTGTTTGATTAGCTTTGTTTTTAGTGTTAAAATCAAATAAAGAATTGGTAGATTTATGTTTTTGGGTTGCATCGTGGCTCTTAGACAAATCTCAAACCATGAAAGTTTGACTCAAAGTTGGATGATAAGAAGTACGAAATGAAACACACTATGAAACAAGGAGAAAAATTAAATGGTGATTTGTAAAACCTGTTTGGTTTCAAAACTAAGTGTTATTAGATGGCATCAAAACGCAATATTGAAACAACCATATCACAGTATCTATCTTATTAAAGTAGAAATACTTTAGGATTTTGTTTGGATATAAGAATAGCAAAGTTAAAAAAGATAGTTGTTTGGATACATGGATAGCAATATAAAAAAATACTTCCTTTTATTTACAAATTTAACCTTTGTATTTACAATAAATTAAATACTTCCTTTTTATATTTTTTATTTACAGATTCTGTTTAAATAAATTTAAATTAAATAATTACAATTCCAAAACTTATTTAACCAAATCGATATTTATATATTGACTATTAAAATTTTAGTATGTTGTTTCATTTCTAAATAAATTAAAAAAACAACAAGTTAATATATGAATAATAAAATTACATCAAATTGCATCAAGTTATAATTTTTAATATAATATTATTTACAAATAAAAACATATTATCAACAATCTATATTATAATATAAAATATTCTACTCTATATGTAAATTACAAAATATAAAAATATATACAAAGAATTTTTGTAAAATTAGCCATTTATAAGTTTATGTTGAACACAAATTAAATCAAACACCCGCGCCAGTTCTAATTAGATGAAACAAATGATAAAAACCTAACCTTTTATTGAATTGTTCGATAGTGTCTACAATAGATTGAACATGCGAACATGAAATCAAAGCAGTTCAGATATTTCTTCGAATTAGGTTTTTGATCGAATCTCCACGAGAACAAGTGAAAGAGATAAGGGAAATGTACAGATAGATCTATCTCGAAGGTTAAAAGAAAGCGAAAAAGTGTTTTTCTTTTTTTATTACTAAATTACATTAAAAAAAAAAATTTTCATCTGAGTGATTAAGTGGGCCTAATGGATGTGTTAAAAAAATATAAACATGGATCAAATTTTAGGTAATATACATTTAATAATTATAATTCTATAACCCACTTATGTAAATAGTTAACATTTACATTTTTTGTATAAATCTAATGTCCAAATAAATAATTTATGATGCATTTTATGGTTGATTTATTATAAATAACAAATCATATAAAACATAATATGGTTTTAAGAAATTTCAATAGGTCTTCTAATTTAGAAATACATAAATGAAAAACAAATGCTAAATATATTTTAACAAGTTATTTCAAATATACAATGAAAAAACATATATACTAAAGTATTCGTTTTTTTCATTGTGTTCCAAGTGCATTAAATACAATAACAATCATATGATAGCAAAGAACTTTGATCATGCTTTATAAAACCCAATATTTTATAATTAAGTACAAGTTGATTAATTATTATTGTTAAAGAAAACACCCTCAAGATCTAGTTGGTATAATGAAGAAGGTATAAGCATGCCTATTTTTATTATTCGTATAACACTTAACTTCAATCTGAATCCTGAAAAGAAAAGAAAAAAAAAAAAAAAAACTGTTTTGAAGCCCGGCTTAAAAGATCGGTCTAAAGAAGGAGAACCACATAGTTTTCATTAATTTATTTAAATGCATAAAATAACTTGGTAGACCACCCTCGCTGTCCAATTCTCTCTTACTGACCATACATATTTTACTTTAATTCTTTAAAAAGTCTTTTAATTGTTAAATCGTACGTTAATTTATGAAAGAAAATATCGCGTGAGAGCATCAAATTTTGGTCCAGCTTCAAAGGATTAAAGGAGGACCCAATGTACTTGATATCTTCTTGTGTCTCCACAATTTTTTTCCTTTTTCTATTTTGTGGTTGCAGATTAACGACATTCATACGTTATTTGTACTTTTCATCTCTCACCGATCAACATCACACATACTTGCTTTTTTTTTTTTTCTGAAAAGATATACTTGCTTATTGATAGAAAATTATAAAACATAAGCTTAAAGATTTTGGTTTTAGTTGATAATACTACTTCTAATGCTTATAATAATTCTCATATTTTTCTTTTGTAGGCAAAATAATTTCTTATGATTAATCCCACCACCAGTAATTTAAAAAAAACAATTAATAGAACATACTAATAGCTTGAACAAATAAATTAAAAAAAAATTATAGATAGGTAATTAATACAACCAAAATAAAACGAAAATCTAAGTAGCTAAGAAAAAAGGGTTCAACGAATACGTGTTTTAAAAAAAAAAATGTAAGCAAACTATGCCATTGAAGGAACTAAATTCAATTCACTAAAACATGAACCGTTGGCAAGTGAACAGTTATGATTAAATCTAATCCGAATAAGCAGAGAAATCAACGGCTCACATGTCTACATGTGTCGGTGGTTTTAGAAACCAGAGTAGACGATGATTTAATCACAAACCGTTGATCTTGGCGAGGTTTCATCTCTCGTTAGCCGTTTCAAAGGTCGCAAAACGTTTGATTCGTCCTGCATTTAAAAAAAAAAACAAAACAAAAATGTTGAATCAATGGTGGGTTTCTCGACCATTCCTCAAACAGAAAAAGACAAGACAAAGATTCCATACATGGGAGGAGTTAAGATCTGAATCTTCTCGCGTCCTTTTCACTACAGAACTGAAACGTGCCTCTCCGCTGCTAACGGAAGACGATAAACTCATCACCGGAGGTTCTTGCGCCGCCGCAGACGCATCCCACGGCACCACCTGATTCTCCCCTTCTTCTTCTTCCTCATCATCACTTTCTTCTTCATCATAAGATTCTGCGCCGTCGTCTTCTCCGTAACTATTGCTGCCGGCGCCGGAATTATTCTTACGAGCAAGGCAAGAGTCGCAGATGGAAACTGTTGGACAGAGCCGAAGACCCGAAGCTTTCCAAGGCGTACGAGATTGACACACGCTGCAAAGAAGACACCGCGCGTGCTTAGCCACAAGAAAGTTAGCTCCGTGAACGTTACCGTCACAGTCCCAGCATAAACTGGCCTGGTCTGATTCACAGAACATTCTAGCCACCACATTCACACAGCTCACACTTCATCTTCCCCATCTCTCTCTCTCTGTATACCAAATACTTTCTTGCTTCTTTTTTGTGTTTTGATCCTGTCTTTATCTATTTACTTCCTTTCTCTCTCCTCTCGTTTAATTCTGCGGACAGAAACAAGGGAACAAGATCAAATAATGGAAAGTACACTTTGCATTTTCAGAACTTCGTGGCGAGTTTTGTGTGATTTAAAATTCTCTTCAGGGGTACTTTCGTCTTTTATTATTCAAATGAAGCTTTCGATTTTTCACGTATTACCACCCACATCTTAAGGAATCGTTCAAACTTGTAAAACTTATGGTGGATATTTTTGTGGATAATTACTGTATCACTTCTATATAATTAAAAAATAATTATTATTAAGGTTCTGTGCGGCTGAGCGTTGTCCTCGAGTTCTTTATTTCTTTGTAGGAGTTTGATATATTTAATTGTTTTTTAAATTTTTACTTGGTCCTGAAACACGTTACTGGGACATGGCCCTACGGGCGCCAACCTTACGTGTCGATGTATGAGTCGTTATATACTACTAAATAGATATTTTTTAGTCGGTGGAGTGACGAGAGAAAGATTCTAATAAATCCTACGTGGAGGAATCATGTTCTCGGAGAGACTAATAGCCACGTGATCCCTACCTGGGATTTGTCTGGACCAAGTTACACGTTTACTGCGGTCCATACCTTTTTTTTCCTTTTTTTAAATTCTCTCGCTTGCTGCGATCCAAGTATTTTTTTTTGTGTGAATAAGGTTTTCGATTGTTTTGTAAAGAATTAGTGAATTTAATAACATTTTGGCTTAGGAGAGGAGAATAATGATGCCATAAAAATATTATTATTGTTTTAAAATGGCTCATGGCCATGGTAATGGATCAACATTTCTGCTTATATGATATAAATAGTTTGTCTACTAAATAGCCATTCTTTTAGCGGAAAAAAAAATCAGTGTAATAAAAAGAATTCAATCCATTAACCACTTAGTCGTTGGCAAAGTTTATTACTCCTCAGTTTCAAAGAGACGTGTATTTTATGATTTTTACATCAACTAAGAAAAACATGTTGAAATTTTGAATACTAATGTATTACTCATTCTCTTTCATATTAAGTATATATTTATTTTGTTTCAAAATAAGTGTTCATTTTACAATTTCAATGTAATTTTGTATAGATTTTTATTTAATTATTTTATTTAATTAATTATGCATTAAATAAATGTATATTAGTCTATTATACAATGTTCTTAATCTCCGTGGAAAAATGTCAAAGTGACACTTATATTGAAACAAATGGAGTATTTTTTTAAAGTAACTATTCCCAATAAATTTTAACCAATAAAATTCCCAAGAACAACAATTATATTTTTTTGAAGTTTACTATTTAACATTAATTAATACATTTAAAAATAAAAAAAATCTCTTTTTGAATACTATGTTTTTCTAAATAAAATCTTTTTGAATGAAAAATATTTTACTTGATATTTTTACTAACATAGATAAACGAAATGCTCAAAAACTATTTAGATCATTAAAATAATAAACACTAAGTATTTTACCCGCGCGCATGCGCAGAGTGAAATTTATATACTAGTAGTCGTTGAATACTAACTTTGGTCGTTCAACCATCATGTCATAAGTCCTCAAACATATAGTCATGACCGTTAATATAATGTTGATTAGTAATGTCATGTTTTTTGAGATTTTTTAATCTATTAAATTTTACATTGATTTTAAATGATATCATCCGAATATTATAATTCACATCTCACTTTGATATGAAGAATTTTATATTTGAAATGATATAATCAAATAACATTTTGAGATCCGAGCTTGCGCGAAATGAACATTAATTATGTATACAAATTATTTAGACATATTACTATTTATTTTATGCTCATTTACTTAATATGCAATAATAAGTATATTGAATAATTGAGACGCGACTAACTATTACGTATATAATTAAATTAGAGTAAACACTTAATAAAAACAATTCCACTTTTATTTACAATAATTTTTGTTGGTAAAAAAACAAAATAATAATTTTTATTTTATATGGTATATAATTAAAATTGAAATGATATCCAAAACGAACGGGTCCTATCCGAAACCGAACATGTCCTATCTGGACCGAAGGTTCCTATCGAGAACGATCCAAAATACCCGAAGTCCCAGCCCTATCTGGAAGTCTTCTTACGTTCACATGAATTTTTCTCACTATCACAAGAAGTTTGCATGGGTTACTTTTGTAATTGACTATATTTGACTTTTTCGGAGAATACTTCTAGAGAAGTATTCTCTCTTAACAAAAGGTTTGACCAGAAACCCGAAATAAAATTTGAGAAGACTTCTTCATTAGTATTAAATGTATTAATTGTCAATTGCAAAGTAACATACGTGTACTTCTTGGCGACAGTGAGAAGATTTAATCTACAAGTAGATAAGACTTACAAAGAAGTTTTCTCCAAGAAAACTTCACAGGAAGTCTTCTATAAAAGTTATATTTTCGACAACTTCGGTCAATAGCAAAACTAACATGTTTGTTCGAAAAGAATTTCTCGAGAAGTTTTTTTTGTTTTTTTACAAAGAAAAGTTAAAAGACTTTTAGGGAAGTCTTCTATTAAAAACACATAGAAAGTCAATTGTAAAACTAACATATGCATTGATGAGAGACTTCTCTAGAATTCTTCTCGATCGAGAAGTCTTCTTCGCGAAATAAAGCTGGAAAAATTGATTTCATACATTGAACTTCTGAGATAACTTGCTTATCTTCTCCAAACACACATAACTTCACCACCAAAAAGTGACCCATTTATTAATGACCAAGAATTATGACTTCAATGACTCTATGAAACTAACGAAGTTTGGAATCAAAATCTTGGTTTTTTGGATGAATTTAGAGTGAAAGTGAAAGAAATGTGATATATGTGCATAAGAAATGAGATCTGAAAGAGGAAAAATTGACTTTTAGTGCATTAAGAACGCTTCAAATTAATTGTTCATGGTGATTGTGTATTAATGAAAATGACAATATTGTAAATACTTAGTGAATATGAAGATGATAGAGTAAAACATTCATCTTCAAAAAAAAGTAATGGTTTATTTTTGTAAATAACTCAAACTTTTAGGGTGAATAAAACAAATGAAAGATTCAAAAAAAACATGGGTTTGTTTTAGGGTTGACTTAAAGTTTTGATCCAAATTTGAAAAACTCTCAAAACTATAATACCTAAACAAAGTATAATTTCAAAATCCAAAAAACTCGATACCCGAAAGAAGCTATATGTACCCGAACGTATACATGGACATTTATTATGGTTAACACTAAAATAAATGATGTCAAATTATTATGATAAAGACAGTTAACGAAGTAATTAACAAGTGTGAAAAAGGAATATAGAAGATATAATAAAACACTTCAAATAAGTAAATTTTGTTTTATATTTCTATAATAAATACTATCAAATTTATTGGAAGAAAATAATTAATAAAGTAATTAATATGATTAAAAATAAGGAAAAAAATGTATTATCTATTGAAAATAGTGTTAGTTCTATTTTGTAATTGAGTTTTAATAAGATGGATGTCATGTATTACTTAATTGGTAAATGAAAATACTTGGTTAGTATTGTCCACCTCGAATTGGAGTTTGTTTCGGAATATACGATTTATGTTTTATCAAACTATATCAAAATAGAAAACAAAATACCTAATTAACTAACTTATGGACGGACGTACCATAGGTCCATAGCTAGTGAAATCTTCGTTTTTCAATATTCCACCATTAAAACGTGTTGTTTTCTAGAAGCAACGTGTTCGGAAGAACGTCTTATCACGACCATGACCAACACTAAACATAATTGATTGTTGTCAAGTCATTATGAACCAAAAATACATGAGATATACATATATTTTAAGAATTACTAGCCTTTGATCCGCGCGCCCGCGCGGGTGTTATTTTTATGAATTTCAAATATTTTAAGCAATTTGTTTGATATAACTGTATATATGAATGAAACTTAATATTCGATATCCATTATCCGATCTGAAATCTCATCCACTTCAAAAAAGGATATTCGGGGATCCTGATAGTGATTTTACGGATTCGACTAATCCAAGTACGAATTCAGATAGTAAAATTTAGGTCTGAATATCTGGATCTGGATATTAAATATTTAAAATTAATTATAGTTATCTATGTATATTATATGTACTTTTATATAAAATAACTAAAATTTTAATTTTAAATTTGAATGCTTTTAAAGTTTTTTAAAATAATAATTTTAAATAGACTAATAGATGGTTAATATTTAAGTTTTAATTAAAAAACAGGTCCAAATATCCGCGTGTATTTGGATTATAGTTGGTTAGCTTATATGAATATGAATAAAAAAATAAAATTAATTTAATTCTATATATATATAAACACATATACATTTTGCAATGATAAATGTTGTTAATGGGCTTAGCCCAAATTTATTTTTTTCTTATTAATAATATGTTTGGATGCAAGGATAATATCAATGGTATTTCTTGTAAATATTAGATAAAATCAAGGGTTATTTCTTATTTGTACTTCAATTTTAATAGATTAGATATATAAATAATATGATTATTATATTTTATATAACTTTTACAATAGTTTTATTAAATTAAATTGATTAATTTGGTTATTAGAACTTTTAAAAGTAAATTACTTTTTATTTTTTCAGAAAAGTATTATTATATTATTATTATTTTCCTTTAAATTTTTTATTAGAACGAAGCGAAACAAATATCTAGTCAAAAATATAAAATATTAAAGTTATCTGGACACCAAATATATAAATAATTACGGATCGAATCAAATATTTGATTATTCGAATGAAACAAATCGGATAGTGAAGCTATCCAATGAGGGGAAGGTGCATCGATTTGGGTAGAGGATGGGCTACTCTACACCAAAGGTCGTCGACTCTATGTCCCGAAGTGGAAAAGTCTTCGACGTGATATCGTTCAGGAGTGCCATGATACTCGGTGGGCGGGCCATCCGGGACAGAAGAGAACGATGGCACTTGTTGAAGCTGGATACTACTGGCCACGGATGAGGGATACCGTGGAGTTGTATGTAAAGACTTGTCTAGTTTACCAATAAGATAAGTCCGAGAATAAGCAGTCCCGCGGGTTTAATGCAGCCACTTCCCATCCCGGAGCGACCATGGGACTCTGTTTCGCTCGACTTCATCAGCGCGTTACCAAAGTCCAAAGGGTTCGGATCCATCTTGGTGATCGTAGACCGGTTCTCTAAGTATGGGACGTTCGTGGCATGTGGTCGAGACTGTACCGCGGAGGAGGCAGCAAGGGCGTTCTTCAAGAACGTGGGTGAAATTTTGGGGACTTCCGCGGAACATTGTGAATGATCGGGATCCCCGATTCACCGGACGTTTGTGGACGGAGCTGTTCAAAATGCTGGGAACAGAGTTAAGTTTCTCAACAAGCTTTCACCCACAATCAGATTGGCAGACCGAGATGGTGAATGCCTTGCTGGAGGGATATCTCCGACACTTTGTGAGCGCTAACCAACGGGACTGGGCCAAGTTGCTGGACATAGCCCAGTTCTCATAGAATCTTCAACGCAGCGAGGCAACGGGACGGAGTCCGTTGATGGGACAACATCCATTAACCCCGCATACTTTGGCCACACCAAAGACTGAAGGGAAGAGTCCAGGGGCGTTCATAATGGCTAAGCAGTGGGAGGAACATGCTGATCTTGCCCGAGCATGTTTAGAGAAGTTCCGAAAGCAGATGAAGAAGTGGGCGGATGAGAAACGACGGCCTTCGGAGTACTTAGTGGGCGACCTTGTCCTTGTTAAGTTACTTCCACAACAGTTCAAGGCATTCCGGAGTCTACACAAAGGCTTGATCCGGAGATACGAAGGACCGTTTGAGGTAGTTGGAGATCCACCCGGTCTTTCATGTGAGCATGCTGAAGCCACCATGCTGATGGGAACGACCAAGATAGAGGTCTCAAAAAGGGCACCACCAGTCATGACCAAGTCTTATGACAAGGACATTGAAGAAGTGTTGGCGTCCAAAGAGGTAAGGAAGCAAGGAGTCTCGAGGCAAACCCATTTTCTAATCAAGTGGAAGGGACTACCCGAGGCTGAAGCGACGTGAGAACCGGAAAACTATCTATGGCAGTTCCGGGAGGCATTCAAGGCATACACGGCGACGAGGGTGTCACCGCCTTAGGTGGGGGAGGATGTCACGCCCCATCCGGATCGGAACGGAAACGGGACGAGCCGAGAAGGTCCCGGGGAAACTTAGTATTTACTTAAGTGTTAAGCTTTGTAAAATATCTAATTAAGGATAAAGTAAAATAATTTGGGCTATCTTAAGGGGGAAGTTACTTAATGGGAGGGTACTTCACCTTGAAGTTACTTCATTAGAGGAAACTCTTATTAGCCGTTAGATCGGTTTAATCTCCACCGTCCGTTGAGGAGGTGTTTTTGTATAAATAGGGGGTGAGATCTTCACTTGTAAGGCATCAAGTTCTTAATAAGAAAAACACTTCAAAAGCTATGCCTTCTCTCTAAAAGCGTCCCACTCTCTCTCTAAGTACTGATCGGTTTGTCCGAAAGGCTGTTAGCAAATCACAAGGGTGAAAGGTGCTAAGGCCGCACGTCCTGATTGATGTGGAGAAATCGGTCCCGTGACATAAGCTTCAGACATTTCTTGGAAATTCATCTTTTTTAATGTAGATGTTGGAGATGAGCCTAGCACAGAAGCTCATTAACTGCTAGGTCCAAAATCAGGCCCGGCCTGTTAATAAAATGATGATTCCGTTAAAAGACAAGACTGTATTTTTGCTATAAAAGGAGGTGTCAGAGTCATTTGAAAGGACATCAGAAAATTCCAAGACGACCTCTCCACTCTGGACGAGCTCGTCTTCGACTACCAGAAAACTACCACCAAAAGTCTGAAACGACCTCTCCTATCTAGGACGAGCTCGTTTCTGACGACCAGGAAACTTGTAAAGAGAATTAGTTTAAACGATATTGTTTAGACAATCTTTTTAAGTTCTTGTAATTTTCGAGCTTGTTCATTCTTGACTATTAATACGAAATTCTCCGACCCCCTTTACATTTACTACCAAGTTATATCATCGACCGAATATGGATTCAACAATTGGCGCCCACCGTGGGGCCGGAGAATCTTCTCTACTTCAAGAAAGCTCGGCGATCACAGAACCCACAACGCAAACAGAAGCCACAATATCCGCAATCACCGACAAACTGGGGTCGATATGCATGGCGACCGCGACGACGCCTCACCACCCAGTTGATGAAGTCGCACACTAACCTCGGTCCGACCAATTGGCAGCGCAACGCTAGTCACGACGACCCCGAATCAGATCGCCGACAACACCACGCCTGTGATGGCGACTCCGATGCAAACCACCTAGCACAGCGGCGGCAACTCAACTCAACAAGACATCTCTCTGATTTTTCAGGCACTTCTCAGAAAAATCGACGAGCTCGCTCGAGGAACTACTTCCCGTCTAGACGACCTCGCCAACTCGCAGAACGCATGAAACAATCGCATCAATGATCTCCAACCCATCGAAGTAGGCGCTTCTGGATCAAAACAACTGGATACTACCCAACGACTTCAACGAGTTCTTTTTGATGACCTACCAACACCAACCATCAGACCCGGAAAACATCATACGATGCAGATCAACAATCCACCCGCGACGACCGTCAATCCCAAACAACACCATATTCAGTCAGATGGCAAGCAGGCCCCCAACCGACAATGATTCACAAACTGCACACAGAGAAATTTGGCACAGAAACGAGGAGATCGAAGAGATGAAAGCCCAGCTGCAGTATATGACTTCCAAAGTCCATTAGTCAGTCAGCGCGGCGCCAAAAAATTGACCGCGTGCTCCGCGAGACTCAAAACACACCATTCTCACATCGACTCCTCTGCATTCCCATTCGACATCCGGGAAAAATAAAGCTCCCCACTTACAACGGGACAACAGATCCAAGAGAGTATTTTACTGCTTTCAGCATCGCAATGGGAAAAGCAAATTTTTCACCAGAAGAAGGCGACGCCGGTCTTTGCCAATTGTTCGTAGAAAATTTGAGTGGACTTGCCCTCGGGTGGTTTTCCCGTCTCGAAGCTAACTCCATCGACAACTACAATCAACTTTCGACGGCCTTCCTTAAACATTACTCAATGTTTATCCAGCAGAGTGCGTCTAACGCTGATCCATGGATGCTCGCGCAAGAACCAACAGAGACGCTTCGTTCGTTTATTAAAAAGTTTATAGCCATTGTTTCTCGCATTACTGTGCTCGACTAGGCAGCTGTCCTGGCGCTCCGTAACGGCCTTTGGCACGAATCACCATTCCGAAAGGAACTCTTCAAAAAGAAGCCACAAACCTTGGAGGACGCACTTCATCGAGCAATGACCTTCACTGATATCGAAGAGGATAAGGTTGCTTTTGCCAAAAAATACACAATCATCAAGAAGTCATCGTCAAGAGAAAAGGAGTCCAGTGAACACTACGAGCCTCGCAACACTACGACAAAGATACAAAGAGAGCAAGAATAGGAAAGCTGGAACCTACCAGATCAGCGACCAAAAGGTTAATCGCTCCGCCGATAAGCAAAATCGTGATGATCGCAACACAGGCGACACACGAACATATTGCACCTACCATAAGTCTACGACTCACAACACAGACGAGTGTCGCCATCTGCAGGGTATGTTGTCACAACCACCGCCGCAACGCGATTCACCGTCCAGAGATCGAAGAAGCGACAAAGCACTCAAAAACAAAGGGGAAAGTTTTCGCATTGCACAAGAAGAACGCGAACGCCAATAAAGACAAAAGCGCCTAAATGAAAACGCAAACACTGAAGGTGAAGCCCATAAACGAGCATGTAACGACCGAAACAAACATGAGCGCGGACGAACGCCCCCACCTCGTTGTGTGATCAACGTAATCATGGGAGGTCTCTAGACATGCAAAGATTCAGTTCGCTCGATCAAGGAATACAAACGCAAGACATTCGCCTAGCAAAAAAGGGAGAGATACAATATCAACGATAAAACGAAAGAGAGTTATGATATCAACTTCACAAAAGAAGACACCAAGGGTTTAGATAAACCTCATAACGATCCTCTCTTCATCGAACTCAGAATAGGAAATTGTGAAGTGTCGCGTGTGCTGATCGATACCGACAATTCAGTCGACTTGATCTTTTCGAAAACACTTCAACGCATGGACGTCATGGACTACGAGCGTAATCCTTGCAAAAAACCCCTAACAACTTTTGCTGGGGATACAACAATGACTATCGGAACAGTAAAACTACCAGTCTACGTAGCATGAATCACCAAAATTGTCAAGTTTGTAGTCATCGAGAGCCCCGCCATCTACAATGCCATACTTGGGACTCCATGGATACATTCGATGAAAGCGGTCCCGCCTACTTACTATTAGTGCATACAATTCCCTACGCCATCAGGAATCTACACCCTCAAGGGAAATCAGCGACTATCACAAACATGCTTCGTTACCGAATATAAGTTTACGAAAGTCATCAAGAGCATGCTTGATCGCTAAGCAAGGAGACGAGCAATTCATCAAGAGCAACCACGCACGTGAACTCGTCATACAAGTCAATATCAACAATAAAGATCAAATGCGATGCGTCGGTATCAGAGCAGACCTAAGAAATGATCTCAAGGATCAACTCATCAACTTCCTTAAATCGAATGCGTCAACCTTCGCTTGGACAACCAAAGATATGCGAGGAATCGATCCATTTATCACGTGTCACGAGCTACACGTCAATCCGATCTACAAACCAATCAAGCAGAAACGACGCAAACTCGGCCCAGAACGCGCTAAATCAGTTAACGACGAAGTCGACCGCCTAACTAACGCGGGGTCCATCACGGAGGTCAGATACCCAAATTGGCTTGCCTAATCCGGTTTGTAGTCAAAAAGAAGAACGGCAAGTGGCGCGTATGCGTTGATTTACCGACCTTAACAAGGCATGTCCAAAGACAGCTTCCACTCCCTCACATTGATCGACTGGTTGAAGCAACTGCGGGAAATAAGCTCCTATCATTCATGGACGCGTCTCCGAATACAATCAAATCATGATGCACCCTGATGATAGAGAGAAAACCGCTTTCATCACTGACCGAGGAACCTATTGCTATAAGGTTATGCCTTTCGGACTTAAAAAACGCTGGCACCACATATCAACGTCTAGTCAATCGAATGTTCGCTGAGCAGCTCGGCGACACGATGAAAGTTTACAACGATGACATGCTCATAAAATCTTGCATCGCCAACGACCATATCAAACATTTAACATCATGCTTCAAAAGCATGAATGAGTATGGCATGAAGCTCAATCCAACGAAGTGCACGTTCGCTGTCACATCCGGGGAATTTCTAGGTTACATCGTCACCAAAAGAGGAATCGAAGCAAACCCAAAGAAAATTACAGCCATTATAGACCTTCCATCTCCAAGAAACACAAGAGAATTTCAACGACTAACCGGGCGCATCGCTGCACTCAACCGATTCATTTCACGATCAAGCTCGACATATCTGACGGAGTAACACCAGTTGATCATTGGGCTGCTAGACGTTTGAAAGCTCGCGGTGCACACTACGTCCTGCACCACAGAAACCTTTTTTGATGGAATGCTACAAGAAGTAAAATGGGTACTCGAAGAAACACACGAGGGAGCAGGCGGCAACCACTCGGGCGGGCGATCATTAGCTATCAAGATCAAGCGACACAAACATTTCTGGCCAACAATGATCGCAGGCTGTGAAAATTTTGTTGCCAAATGCGAGAAGTGTCAGCGCCATTCTCCAATGATCCATCTCCCAATAGAGCTTCTCACGACTAGCACAGCGCCGTACCTTTTCATGAGGTGGGCAATGGACATCGTCGGACCTCTACCACCGTCTAAACAAAAGCGCTACCTCCTGATTATGACCGATTACTTCACCAAATGGGTCGAAGCTGAATCCTACGCATCCATGCGTGCCCATGACATCCAAAAATTCGTCTGGAAGAGCAGCATCTGCAGCCATGGTCTCCCGTACGAGATCGTCACCACATCGGTTCCCAGTTTATTTCTGCTACATTCGAGAATTTTTTGCTCCCGCTGGAAAATCAAACTGAGCAAGTCCAACCAAGGTTTCCCCAAGAAACGGACAAGAAGAGGCGAAAAATAAAAAAATTCTAGACGGAATTAAAAAGCGCTTAGAAGAAAAGAAAGAAGTTTGGGCCGACGAGCTCGATGGCGTTCTTTGGTCACACCGTACAACCCCCCCCCCCCCCCCCCCCCGACGATCTACAAATATGACCTATTTTTCTCTATCTCATGGTATGGAGTCTATGTCACCCGCCGAAGTCAGTATCCCAAGTCTTCGCCAGTTAACACTCACCGAAGACGAATAGCTCAATAATGCGATGATCGCCGATCATCTAGATCAAATTGAAGAGAAACGGGACCAAGCTCTCCTCCGTATCCAAAACTACTAGCATCTTGCCGCCCAATATTATAACAAGAAGGTCAAGGTAAGATTCTTTCAGGAAGGCGACCTCGTTCTCCGCAAAGTTTTCGAAAACACTCGCGAATTAAACGCAGGCAAGCTCGGCGCAAACTGGGAGGGGCCATACTTAATTTCAAAAATCGTTAAACCAGGCGTTTTCGAGCTCGCTGAGATGAACGGCAAAAGTCCCAAGATCATGGAACTTCATGAATCTCAAAAGCTACCACTACTAAGGAAGAAGCAAATAAGGAATTTGGAGCTATTCTGTATACCAAAAATAACACCTATGACGATCCGCCCCCCTTTTAATTTAAGCATTTAGTTTTTTTGTAAAGGCGAACTAAGAACGGCTTGATCCCTGCCTGTGGGGTACATAGGCAACCTCTCATGAGGCTCAACTATTTCAATAAAAAACTCTATATTTCCCCAAATATTAGAGTACGACCACTATATAAAAAGTGTTGCAGCTCTGCGCTCACACTTCAAGACTTTGCAAACGAAATAAGAGATCTGTTCTCTAGTGTTGCATCTCCGCGCTCACACTTACACATTTCGCAAAGAGATAGGACACATTCCAAAAGTGTTGCAGCTCCGCGCTGACACTTCAACTCTTTGCAAACGAAATAAGAAATCCACTCTCTAATGTTGCAGCTCCGCGCTCACATTTATACATTTCGCAAAGAGATACGGAATACATCCCAAAAGTGTTGCAGCTCCGCGCTCACACTTCAAGACTTTGCAAACGAAATAAGAGATTTGTTCTCTAGTGCTGCAGCTCCGCGTTCACACTTACACATTTCACAAAGAGATAGGATACATTCCAAAAGTGTTGCAGCTCCGAGCTCACACTTCAACTCTTTGCAAAAGAAATAAGAGATCCGCTCTCTAATGTTGCAGCTCCGCGCTCACATTTATACATTTCGCAAAGAGATACGGAATACATCCCAAAAGTGTTGCAGCTCCGCGCTCACACTTCAAGACTTTGCAAACGAAATACGAGATCCGTTCTCTAGTGTTGCAGCTCCGCGCTCACACTTACACATTTCACAAAGAGATAGGATACCTTCCAAAAGTGTTGCAGCTCCGCGCTCACACTTCAACTCTTTGCAAACGAAATAAGAGATCCGTTCTCTAATGTTGTAGCTCCGCGCTCACATTTATACATTTTGCAAAGAGATACGGAATACATCCCAAAAGTGTTGCAGCTCCGCGCTCACGCTTCAAGACTTTGCAAACAAAATAAGAGATCCGTTCTCAAGTGATGCAGCTCCGCGCTCACACTTATACATTTCGCAAAGAGATACAGAAAGTACACTAAAAAAAAGGTGTTACATCGCTAAGTGATCAAATTTTCGACGACCCTACCCACAAGCGGAGGTAACAAGCGACCATTCCAAATAAAAAATATTCGAAGCGGAGAAACATAAAGACAAGATTCAAGAAGAGTTCAAATAAGGAGTTCAACGTAATCCGAAAGAGTCGACATAAGCGACCATAAAGAAACAAACATAACAAGTCCAACAAGAACAAAAGCATGCGACTAAAAACAAAAACTCGTAGCAAGATCACTCCTTGAAAGCTCCATCCGCCACAGAACGAGCAACACCACACGCTGGAGCCACATGATCATTTCCCCCATGCATACCATCCTCGAGAACGACGGCAGGACGAGCGGAAGCAGTTGACTTCGAAACAAAAGCAGGAGGACGAACAATGGAAGCTGGAGGATGGACAATAGAGGCAGGAGGACGAACAACATGAGCAGAAGGACCACCAGGAAGAACATGAGAACAAACAGCAGGAACGTTCGTCAGCTCCCCATCCGCAAAAGTGATAACATCTAGCTCCTTTATCTTAGCCTCAAGCCTGACTTCGTCTTCTTCAAGTTTCCTGATCTCATTCTCCGGAATCGGAATCCCATCCTTAAGAAGAAGACGAAACGCTCCGAGAATCCCCTTAACCTGGTTCAACTCGAACAAAGCGTCTCGGATAACCGGTTGATCTGCCACAAATCCCTTCATCTTCTTGCCGCGAGAAACAAACGCCGCGACCAGCCCATCATACTTTTTCGTCTCTCTCAAAACGGAAGCGGTACGTGATCTTCTCAAACGATCACACTAATCATCAAAAGCTTTCTTCGCAGCAATCGCATCAGCTACGTTCTTGTCAGAGAGACGCTGAATGTCCACTTGAGCCGCCGTAATTTTATCATTCGCGACCGCCACCTTCTTCCTCTCGGTCTCAAGCTCATCGCGCAACTTACTCATTTATTCAGCCCGCTCTTTCTACCATTCTTCCCTCGCCTCCGCCAAGTAATGGTCTTTTGCCACCAACATGTCATTCACAAACGACGTCGACTACAAAACAACAAGAAAGATAATCAAGACCAAGTCAACACAATATAAAAAATCCCACAAAAATGATAAGAAAAGATACCTTCATAGTATGCCGAGCATACAATTTGAACAAGTCTTCCACGATAGGGTCGTCACAAGGAGGAGGATCATCACGTGATGGACTACCACGAACCATCTTGCAAAATCGAGCACACCCTTCCGGGTTGGCGGTAAACTTCTCCTTCCCAGAAAAACTGAAATCAAAGGCGAACATCCCTGGCTTTTCGACCGCGGGAGGAGGCGGAAGAGGGGGATGAACAATTTTGCGTGACTTCGGGACCGATATTTCCTTGGAGGAGTGACCTTCAGCAGGACGTTTCCTCTGAGCCGTCCTAACATTTCTAGCAACCGAATCAACCTTACCAACAGAGTCTCACTTAGTTCTCTGGGAACCACCACCGCGACCCCCTCGCTTATCATGACCTGATTCCGGAGGATCAGCGACAGCCGTAAGGGCTACGACGGCCGCAGGAGTGACAGCCGAAGGTGTAGCTAAAGGAGGAGCCGAGGGATCCACCAAAGGAGACGCAACAACTCGTCCTTCCCCAGACCCAGCCGCGGCCACACCGCGACGAGAAGCAAAGTAATCCAGAAACTAAGCATCCAATTTTCCCATCCTTGGATGAGAAAGCCGAACGAGTACCTACCAAACAAAAAAAATGTCACCATCTTTTTTTAAAAGAAAAAAGGGGGAAGAAGAGGATAAGGTACAAAACAAACCTGAAGCAATACGCGAAAAGCTACGATGAAACCGCTGCCTAGTCACCAACGACCAACCTTGCACCCGAACACTCTAAATCTTCTTCAAATCTTCCTTAAAATTCTCCTTGCCACCTACCTCATCTTCACAAACAACAAACATTCTACCACGATTTCCTTGCCACAAACTCGAACCAGCCAGCTCAACATCATCTCTGCGACCTCCGCGACCAGGGGTACTCTCGCCATCGACCGTCAAATCGACCCCATACACCTCGCGACCAGGAGTGCTCTCACCAGCAATCACCAACTCGACATCTCCGTGACCTCCGCAACCAAGTGGACTCTCGCCGGTGACCGCCGAATCGACCCCATAACCATGATCCTCGCGACCAAGAACACCCGCAACCGCCGAATAAGCCCTTCCTCCATCTTCAAGACCAGCACCTTCCAACCGACCTGACCACCCAAAAGCATCATCACCCGTGGTCACCGGCTTAGCTCCTCCTCCGCGACCAGGATTGACCCGAGCAGACCACCCCAAAACACTATCCCCTACGGTCGCCGCCAAGCCTACCTCACCATTAGCATCCGATAAAAGACCGAAGAAATCAGGTCGCACCTCTCCACAGTCCTTCTTCTCACCGATCGCCGAAATCGACGACCCCACCACCTCGTAGACTCGTCCTCGTCGCAGATCCAGATCGGCGAGCATAGCGTCCGGCGACCTCATCCCACGATCAATAAATCCATGCGGTCGCCCGCGATCGCCGGCCTCCTCCCCACGGTCGCGGACCTCCTCTCCTCGGACGCACCTCGTCGCCAAACCCCCGTGATCGCCGGCCTATTCATCCCCTCCAACATCTCTATCTTTTCTTCTCTACAGAAACTACCCCAAAACCTTATCTTATCCTTATCTTTTTTTTCTTTAAAAAAAAAGAACAATAAAATAAAGACAAAGCAAGTAAGAGAGAAGAGAGAGAGAAACAAAAATACCTCTTGTGTTTGGAGACAATACTCCTTTTCTTTTGGTGAACGCCCCGACCAGCGGCAGCGACTGAAAATTTACTAATCACCACGGCAAAACACAACCAACCACAACACTCATGAAACAACGCCAGCCTGTTATTCTTGACGCAGCAGCTGATTGCGAGGAATAAAAGGAACGCTGATATATTCAGCGACAACTGCTTCTCTATTTTGTACTTCCGGCGGTTCACTAGCGACCATTTCTATTTTCCGTGCCGTTCATTTTGCTTCCGTTGCACTGTATTTCTTTGCCGCAGCCGCTGGTCGTGGCGTTCACGAAAAGAACAGGGCTAATGAAACCAAAGTCCACAACCCCAAGCACTTATATAGCGAAGAAAAATCACTAATTCATAATAAAGACAAAACAAATACTTGACCGGTCTGATTTTACCTCAGAAACACTAAATTCACCAGAGCTTGGGACAATTGTTGGAGACGGGCCTAGCACAGAAGCCCATTAACTGCTAGGCCCAAAATCAGGTCCGACCCATTAACAAAATAATGATTCCGATAAAAGATAAAACTGTACTTTTGCTATAAAAATGTATTATCTATTGAAAATAGTGTTAGTTCTATTTTGTAATTGAGTTTTAATAAGATGGATGTCATGTATTACTTAATTGGTAAATGAAAATACTTGGTTAGTATTGTCCACCTCGAATTGGAGTTTGTTTCGGAATATACGATTTATGTTTTATCAAACTATATCAAAATAGAAAACAAAATACCTAATTTAACTAACTTATGGACGGACGTACCATAGGTCCATAGCTAGTGAAATCTTCGTTTTTCAATATTCCACCATTAAAACGTGTTGTTTTCTAGAAGCAACGTGTTCGGAAGAACGTCTTATCACGACCATGACCAACACTAAACATAATTGATTGTTGTCAAGTCATTATGAACCAAAAATAACATGAGATGTCTTCATTTGGGAGCCACATGCCTTAACAGAACATGCTGAGTGAAGGAGTTTAGGGTTTTATTTTTTTATGTGGATGAGAACTTTACAACAACTTAGAAGAAGCCTTATGTTTTATACACACATGATTCACATCTAAGTCCTTACAACTTTCCTTCATATTTTCTCCCCCAAGTTATCTGGTAGGATTTCCTAATAAACGCAAGTTACAATACGAAGGGGCTACTTGGAGTAGGGCTGGGCCAAAATATCTTTAAATTTTGTTTCAACTCGTTATTCGTTTCGATTCGAACCGGAAAATCTGGATATCCATAATTTTATGAAGTAAAGCAACTATTAATATGCAATATCCGTAAAAAAGAATTAAATTACAAATACGTATATTTTTAATATGCAATATCCGATTTTGATTTGTTATATACATATATTTTAAGAATTATATATAAATAATATGATTATTATATTTTATATAACTTTTACAACAGTTTTATTAAATTAAATTGATTAATTTGGTTATTATAACTTTTAAAAGTAAATTACTTTTTATTTTTTCAGAAAAGTATTATTATATTATTATTATTTTCCTTTAATTTTTTTATTAGAACGGAGCGAAACAAATATCTGGTCAAAAATATAAAATAATAAGGTTATTTGGACACCAAATATATAAATAATTACGGATCGAATCAGATAATTGATTATTCAAATGAAACAAATCGGATCACCTATATTTCTAAAAAATTGGATATCTGATTGCCGTTCATCTCTAGTCTGGAGCTCTTAATAGTTTAGTTATGTTTTCCCTCAACCAATCATATAGCCATAGAAAGAAAGAAAAAAAAACTTAGTTACTGTACTTTGAGTTTCTTTTTCCAACAACATCTAGACTATTTAAAACGGTCTAGACATCAAAATCAGAGATCAAAAATCGATATAGAGCATAGCTGATGGAGAACTGCGTGCACAACGTTCAACTTGTCTGCTTATTTGTTGCTTTTGTCAACACTACTGCCAAATTTATTTATTATTGTATATAGTTATTAATTATCTCATCTGGATTTATCAACTACGTGTTTTATTGTCTATGTTAACATTTCTTTGTTAACATTTCTTACCTTAAGCTTTAGACTTTTCTTGGAAATTCATCTTTTTTTAAAAGTAGATTCGACTTAAGCTTATGTTCTGTTGATCACTGACATAAGATATAGTTGGTCTAGATATCCTCATGTCTTCATCAAGACAAGAGTGATACATGTCGAGTTAGAAACCTTTGTTGGAAGGCGTTTTTGTTATAATTTTATAGAAGTAAAGTCTTACTTGCAAATGGTCAAATTCACTGTACTTTTGGACGAGGTTGTTTGGTACTCACCTTGTTGTTTCGAATTTGTTATATTTTAATTTGTAATGCCTTACTCCTACCGATCGACCAACATTCAAATACTTTCATCTGTGTTTTTTTTCATTTCTTTAACGCTCTACGTTAGTATTGAAAGTTTTATATTCGTACACTTTTCGTTTTCGTTCTTTAAATACTTTTCAAATTACAACATTCCCTCTAAATATTTAGTCCTAATTTTGCAGTCCCACTTCTTACACACCACTAGCCACTACATAAACTTCAGTCCACAGTATTTCATTGGTGTCAAATTTCACCTTACTCTTCTCAGCTTTTTAACCTTACATTTCTTCTAGCAATGGCAGATCACTGGAAGGCCCGGCCCAAATAATTTTCTAACATCATCTCCAATATATTACTCTGTTTTCCCTTTATAATAAATGAACTCTATAATAGAGTTGATTTTCTTTCAAATGTATTCTTCTATTTCTTCTAAAAATGAATATTTTAAAAGATTTTTTAAATATTGTAATTACCACTTTTAACTTATAAATTTTGAAAGTTAACCTATTCATTATAATTTTTAGATTTTTTTTCATAAAATGCATTATTATTAAATTAAACATTTTTTAAAAAAATATACACAAATAATATAATAAAGTAGACATTATCTAACCATCATTATTACTATATGTTTCCCATAGATGATCAACCAATGCATTCCGAAGTGAGAAATAAGTTTCTTTATCTTTGATTTTTAGAATCAACTTAGAAACTCTTAGAACCGGTTATCTTCATCATATGGTATTTGGACTTATGGAGTTGGAGCTTCTCTTCCAATTCCAATCAGTGCATCAAATCACGCTCATCCTCAATGATCATATTATATAAAATTATACATGTAATCATTATATCATGTAATACTTTTGTCCAAAAACGTACCGGTCATTTCACAATAGCAAAACGTGACTGTAAAACTTCGAATGCACGTTCTACATATTTTCTACATGCTTTTTTTTTGTGATGCAATTGGCTCATGAATAGTTTGCACTAAGGTTGACCATTTTGGATATATACCATCGGCCAAGTAATAACCCATATTGTATTCTTTGCCTTGAATGACATAATGAACATGAGGAGTAATACCTTGAGCGAGATTGGAGAAAAGGGGAGAAGACTCCAGCACATTAATATCATTGTTAGTCTCTGGCAATCCAAAATATACATGCCATATCCAAAGATAATAATCATCCACAGCTTCAAGAATTATAGTAAGTGATCCCTTACGACCCGTATATTGTCCAACCCATCAGTAGGACAATTTTTCCACTTCAATGCATGCAATCTAAGCTACCAAGCATTCCCAGAAAGCCTCGTTTTTCACCTATGTAAAGAATGTAGCAACGTCATCAGGTGTTGGTGATCGTAGGATTGCTCTACGAATATCTCCACAATATCTCAAAATTTTTTTTATGCTTTTTGTTGTCGTTGATTCACCAATCTCTATGTACGCATCTACGGTTTCTGCAAGAACATTGTATGCTAGCATCCGAAAACAACCGTTACTTTTTGAATAGATGATAATCCAAATCTGACCATAGTATCTCTTCGTTGTGTGAAGTAGATGTCATGAACTTCAACTTCATAGATGATGCAGAGGAATAGGAAACGATACATACGAAATACCTCCTCTGAAACAAAACATCGTTATATTTTGGAGTTTCCGAGAAATAGCCATTGAACAGTCTATCATGAGCACTTTCTCGATCGTGGTGGGTGAAATAACAACGGGAAACTAAACCACCATGAATCGCTTGATTTTCTTGTTAATTAAGAAAAATGTATAACCGAATTGTTATTAGAAATAGCAAGTTGGACTGCTTCTTTTTCATGGTCAAGACTATCTAGGATTTCCATATTTTCATCTGAAGAGGAAGATGATGAATGGTGAAAATTTGGCAAAGTAAAATTGAAGTTCATATTTGTAGAGACTTTTGTAAGGTTAGAAAAATAATGTGTGTTAGAAGTGTGAGGACTTAAACAAAATGATGGGGTCTATATATAGAGAAAATATGGTGACATAGCTTTTATTAAAAATAATTCTATTTTATGTAATTAATATTTTGTTTACCTTTAGTTATATCATGTCCAGACGTCTTACCTACATTTCATAATGCACTAGGCAGTTTCATTTTCTTAGTCTTTCTTCTGAACAAGCCTAAGTCTACTTTCTTTAACTATTTTCTTTCTTTATAATTCTTCTTTATCAAAACACATTTAAGTTAATAGATAACAAAACTTACAGGAATAATATTTATACTAATTTATATTGTTGGTTGATCCAACCCGATACCAATATGCATAGTCATATGTCATTAACTAATTTTCTTGTTTGCTTATATATTTTAAAAGGCTTAAAATATGTGTTAGAATTATATATATTTACAGCGTTAGCACCACTTTTTATTCCTAAAGAATTTAAAGTTCTCGCTAGCCTTGTTAGGTTAAAACAAAGCACTGACAATACTTAGGTCAAACAATACTTAAGTAAAACAATGCACATAATCCTCCAACTACAGCAAGTAATTAATAAACTAGCAATCTACACCAAACAAAACACTGATCAAAAAAGAATCTAGAGGTAGTAATTAATAAACTAGCAATCTACATCAAACAAAACACTGACTTTTTAGATAGGCACTGTCATAACACTGATTTAAACATGCATTACTATAAAAAGACGAAATTAAGACAAACATGCATTGGTGCAAAAAAAGATCTTGTAAACCCATGCTAATGTGTTTTATTTTTCTATAAATATTACCATAGATACAACATTTGTATGCAACTTTTAAAAATATGTGTGCAACTTTTAGTAATTAATTTATAATTGATAATTTTTGTTTTAAATATAAAAATTGAAAAATCATTTGTTTAATAAAATTTTGACTTTCGATAAACTAATAAGGTTTTTTTATTTGAAGTATAATTGTAAAAATTAAAATTTATTATGTAAACAAAAAACTGTAAGTTTATGTTAAAAATTGTTTTTTGACAACATTCCATGTATTTTAATTATAATTTTAAAAAGTGAAAGGATTATTTTCTAAATAAAAAAGTATGCCTCTATTATAGAGGAATGCTATTTTTTCTCCTAAATATAAAGACAAAAATAACAATCTCTATTTAAGGGGGGGGGGGGGGGGGGGGGGGGGGGGGGGGGGGGGGGGGGGGGGGGGGGGGGGATAGAAGTAGTTTTTTAAAAAAAAATAAAAAATAGAAGTAGGTTGGAGTAAAATTTTATTCTAGTATAGCATATAGAGTCAAAATAGTATAGGATTGAAGATGCTCTAAAGCAATAGAAAGGGTTGCCTAATAAAAAAAACATATTTAGAAAAAGATAAAAAAATTCATATTTGATCTCAAACCCAACATCTTGAAAAATAGCATGAACTAAAACCACTACTAATAATTATTGATAACTGAAACTCCTACAGAATTTGATATATATTTGCATCTAAACCACATGTTTGTTCTGTTTTGCCCAGAACTACTCTGTCAAAGATGTCAAGCCCCATGGTATCATTTCATTTTCTGTCTCACCAGTCCAAGCCTTAAGGTTTGGAATTAATTCTTCACGCGTCTTTCTACAATTGTTCCATGTGAAACGTTAGTGACCATGTTTTTACTTAGTTATTGGTACAACTTGGGATATTCAGTAATAGAAATCTTTAACCGACAAGTTAGAAATCTTTGCGCGAGATCGAGAAACATGATATTTACTGAACTTCAAGTACGTAGGATTCTATCACAATATATCTTCCATCATAAGAGCCTTTGCGACTAAATGTAAGGAACATAGTACATTGATTTTTAATATTATAAAATATTTGTTTGTTCTTGAAAGATTTGAAGGAAAATATATTAGTAATTGATTTAGATCTTGATCTTGTTGGTCGAATTAAATAATTTAACTAAATTTATGACTTGACCGGGTCAATAATGAAGATTCAGTGTTCTTTCTATGAATCCGGTTCATTTTACGATTGTGGTTCATTCATGCATTCAATTTTATTATAATGAGTAATAAACGAAACCATTATTGGGCTGAATCACTGAGTAAACTATGGATAATGGCAATGGTTTATCGAATGAGGAAGAGACTTAGTTGGATGATTATCAAGAGTAATAATAAAAAAGCAAAGGCATGCAATAGAACGGGCGGACCAAGTGGAACATTATGTCCACATATATGAGTTCCAATTAAGATTAGTAACATACTATTGTCTTCCAATAACCGACAAAAATCTGGAATAATAATTCATAACTGCACCCAAATAAATTAAGAAAAAAATCCTTCTCCACTAGAAGTCACTATGAAATTGTGAACGTGTTATTTTTGAGACATTTGTCACCCACCTACATATAATATTGGGCTTATTTGTGTAATAACAAAAAAAATAGTTTTGTAGAAAAAATAGAAAGAAATAGAAAGAGAAAGAAGAGAAAAGAAAAAGAAAAAGAAAAGAAGAGAAAAATGGTATTGTTACTTAGCGAATTTAAGTTTTTTTTTTGTGGTTAGAATACAATTTCTATATTATATTATGTAATGGTTGATAAAATTTTAGATAGGTTATTTCTCTCTGGATCATTTGAAGGGGACATGGATATGAATGTTATGTGACTGAGATGGTCTTCTCTCACTACAAGAAAACGCTTGGATAACGACCAACTGTTACGACCACAAAATGGTGGTCGTAATTTTCCGTCTGTGTTACGACCAGTTAACAACCAAAGAGATATTGGTCGTAAAACCGAAGTAAAAATTGGGACCACAAAGGTTGGTCGTAAAGCAAAAGTAATTTAACCTCTAATTTACGACCAAAAGAAAAAGTGGTCGTAAAGTAGAAGTTAGTTGACTACAGAGTTACGACCAAATATGTAGCTTCGCATTAACGACCAAATTACATGCACGTGGTAGTTTATTCGAAGTAACATATTTTTGGTCGTAAATAGGGGGTAATATTCCCCACCTACCATTTTCGAAATATTCCCCACCTACCAAATATGTAGCTTCGCATTAACAACCATATTACATGCACGTGGTAGTTTATTCAAGTAACATAGTTTTGGTCGTTAATATGGGGTAATATTCCCCACCTACCATTTTCGAAATTTGCCTATAAATACAATCTCATCTTCCATTTTTTAGTTACACAGAAAAAAAAATAAACAAGATTGTCCAAAAATAAACGAAACAAGATATATAGAGTAAAAAATGTCTCGAGATATTTATGAGCTTCGAAGTTGGATGTATACACATAAAGATTCTGAGGGAAGAGTGACATCGGAATTCCTCAACGGGGCAGAAATATTCATGTACCATGCCGGAAACACATCTCTCACGAAGGAAACGGGTAAAATGTTCTGTCCATGTGTTAAGTGCAAGAATACAAAATTCGCTCTTAGTGAAACGGTTTGGAAGCATATAGTTAATAGAGGATTTACTCCACATTACTAGATTTGGTTTCATCATGGAGAAGGTGATAGTATGAATGAAGCTAGTAGTAGTAATCAGTATGAAAATATTCGTAATAGATCACAAACATTTACCTTCGGAGGATCAGGTGGTAGATCATGATAGGATGCATGAAATGGTTACTGATGCATTTCGTGAACAAATCCAGTAATTGCTGCAGAAGTAGAAAATGTAGAGGTGGGAGTGGAAAATGTAGAAGGACCTAACTTGGAAGCCAAAAGATTTTATGACATGTTAGCCGCTGCTAATCAGCCAATTTATGAAGGTTGTAGAGATGGTCTTTCTAAGTCATCATTGGCAGCTAGGATGATGAATATCAAAACTGATTATAACTTACCTGAAGTTTGTATGGATGCATGGGCGGAGTTGTTTAAAGAGTATTTGCCTGAAGATAATGTGAGTGCTGAATCTTATTATGAGATTCAAAAACTGGTTCATAGTCTTGGTTTACCTTCAGAGATGATAGATGTCTGTATAGACAACTGTATGATCTTCTGGAGGAAAGATGCAGAGTTGTTGGAGTGTCGATTTTGTAAGAAGCCACGATATAAACCACAAGGACGTGGACGAACTAGGGTACCGTACCAGCGGATGTGGTACTTACCTATTACGGATAGGCTGAAGAGATTATATCAATCTGAAAAGACTGCGGCAGCGATGAGATGGCATGCAGAACATACTCAGAAGGATGGCGAGATCAATCATCCTTCAGATGCAAAAGCGTGGAAACACTTGAATTCGGTGCACAAGGATTTTGCAAGCAACATTCGTAATGTTTATCTTGGATTATGCACAGATGGATTTAGTCCTTTTGGAATGTCTGGAAGGCAATACTCACTTTGGCCAGTCATCTTGACACCATACAACCTTCCACCAGAGATGTGTATGCAAAGGGAATTCCTTTTCATGAGTATATTGATGATGACGAGTAATAACATATATATATATATATATATATATATATATATATATATGTATTTTGTATTGTATTAATGTTTTTGAAGTTTTGTATAATTAATACTTTTAGAGTTTTAGTATTTTTTAATATTAATTAAGAATTTTCTGATATATTGAGGTTTAGAGTTTTAAAATGATATACTTATGAAGTTTAAGGTTTGAAGTTTGGGGTTTGGGGTTTGGGGTTTCGGACATAGGGTATAAACAACTGTAGTCCCTTTTTGGTCGTAAAAATTGGTCCCTCTCTGGTCATAAAGATTGGTCCCTTCTTGTTCGTAAATGTTGGTCCCTTTCTGGTCGTAACAGTTGGTCCCTCTCTGGTCGTAAAACATAGGTGGTCCCCATTTTGGTAGTAAAACACTGGTGGTCCCCAGGCTGGTCGTAACATTTGGTCCCTCTCTGGTCGTAAAACATAGGTGGTCCCTTTTTGGTCGTAAAGTTTCCCTATAAATACCAAGTCCCATTCGAAATTGGAAATGCAAAACACAAACAATTAAAACATCTATTTCTTTAAACATCAAAACACAAAATTCTTTGTAAAAAACATATAGTTTAGTTTTTGCCTAAGAAATTTGTAAAAATATCTTAGACAAATGCTTTCCATAGATTTGAAATATTTCTATATGGAACATTTGCCTAAGGTATTTATACATGTCTTAGGAATTTTTTTTTTCATGACTTTCTTTTTGGTGGTAAATGGGATGTAATGTTTGAATTTGACCTTCTTTTGTCGTAACGTAGAAGTAAAACTTTGGTCCCGAAGTGGTCGTAAACCCTTGTAGATTCTTATTGGTCGTTAAGTAAAAGTAAATGTTGGACTCTAAGTGTTCGTAAATAAATATAGAATCTAATTGGTCGTAATGTCGTCACTAGTGGATGCTGATTAGTCGTAACACGTGGTCCCTAATTGGTGGTAAATTCATTTTGGTCGTAATCTAGAAGTAGTTTACGACCACCATTACGACCAAGGTAATCCCTATATAAACTCGTCGAACAGAGCTCACTTCGTTCACTATTCTCTCTCACTAGCCACCACTTTCCCTCTCTTCAGGTTTTTTTTTTTTCGGTTTTATTTAGTTTTTAGTTTAGGTGGTTAGTTTAGGTGGTTAGTTTAGGTGGTAATTAGATTAGGTTTGGAAATGGTTTAGCACATGATTAGATTATTTATATTAGATAATTAGTATTTAATTACTTTTAAAATTATTTTGGAATTAATTTATATTAGATAATTAGCACATGATTATGTTCTAATCATAATTAGATTATTTATATTAGATAATTTATATGGTTTGGAAATGGTTTAGCACATGATTAGATTATTTATATTAGATAATTAGCACTTGATTATGTTTCTAATCATAATTTTTATTTGTATATGTAGATATGGCCGGGAGAAAGAGATTAAGAAATCACGCAGCGAGACGAAGCCAAACTGTTTCTTACGGCGAAACATTTCTCGGTTCGTCGTCGTCGGATCCATCAGCTACTAGCTCTGGCACAGCCCGAGAGTTTGTCGTCCCTGAGACCGCGGCCCAAGGCACTCAACCATCTTATGGGCCTCCTCCTCCGTTTGTGCCACCGCAGCAGCCTCTTGATCAGTTTGACGTCGTGCCTCCCTACTATCCGCAGCAGGATGATCATCAGCAGTATCATGATCATCATCTGCATCAGCTTCATGATCATCAGCAGCAGCAGCATCATGATCATCACCAGCAGCAGCAGCAACAGCAACAACATCAGCAGCAACATCCTCCAGTCCATGAAGCTGCTCCGCCTCCTCCTCCGGGTGTCCATCCGGATTTGCTTGTGCCACCGGATGCTCCCTACGCTAGATACCCAGTGGAAGATCTTCTCCAAATGCCGGGCCGAGAAGGTTTACCTATCATCGATCCAGATCGACCACCAAACACGCTCTGGTAATTTTAATTATGATTTTTTTCCATATATATGAAATTTTAATTATATATATTTTCATCTAACATTAATCATGAATTTTCAATTTTTTATATAGGTTTTCAACAGATAATCGCTTGGGACGGAGCGTAGCAAACATCATAAGGTCGAACTTCCGGGAGCCTCATCCGAACTGGTCCCTTACACCGGACCACGTTCGGAGGACTTGGTTCAAATGTTTTGCGGTAAGTTATTTTCTTTCTTACTTAAATTAATTTATTTCACTTTTTAATTTCATTTAAATATTTAATTATTTCATTTAATTATTTTAATTATTTTTCGCAGCAAAAATGGAACTGGTCTATTGCGGTCAACGAGACCGTGAAGGAAGGGTTTTACGAGAAGGCGCAAGAACGCCTTAAGAATATTGTCGGCGATTGGAAGGATAAGTGGAGGTTTGATCCCGAGGTCAGCAAATGTAAACCGACCTACATCAGCGATTACGTTTGGAATGGCTTGACGGCTTATTGGAGTATGCCGAAGTCAGTTAAAACTTCGGCCCGTTGCTCTAACAACCGAATGGCGCGTGATGCTGAGGGTAATTTGGTCGTTGTGCCCCACACTTCTGGACAGACTTCTGATGCAGGGAAAGCTCTACAAATTGTAAGTACTAGCTAAAATTTTAAATATTTTTTTTAAAAAAATTTAATTTGTTTTTAGCTTTTTAATAATTAAATTGTTTATTGATATATTAATTAATTAGGTTAATATATTTAATTATGTTGTTCTGTAGGCTGCGGTGGAAGGAGCACCACCGTCTCTTGCCCGACTTTACAAGTTGACCCATCAGCGTTCTGACGGGACGTTTGTAGATCCCCGAGCAGAGAAGATCTACAACGATGTTGAGGAGCAGATTCAGGAGGTCCAGACCCAGTTGACGGTGGAACAAGGGGAACCCGTTCAGTTATCCATTGTTGAACAAGACTAAAATTTGAGAAGGTAATTAATTATTATTCGATTTTATAGTTAATTATGTATATACTAATTCATTTAATTAATTTAAATTATTTTAAATGAAGGTTATCCCGAAGAAGAGGGGACGGATGATCGGGATCGGTACGGTGAACGATGTCCCGAGGGCTAGAGCTGAATACGCTACAAGACAGCAAGAAGAATCTCAGCAGCTCCGAACCGATTTGACAACCGCCAACCAAGTCATTTCGACCCTCCGGACGGACAACGAGGCCAACAGGAACCACATTAGGGCCATGGCGGAGATGTTTGATGTTATGGCGGAAACAAACCCAGCCCTTGCGGAAATGTGGAGACCCTCGACGTTCAACGATCTATCCCGACCTAACTCCAGAAGAACGAGCAAATGCAGAGCGAGGTGCCGATGAACATACCTCCCAGTTTTTCGCAGACATTAATCTTAATAATTAATTAATTAGTTTTCTTATGTAATTTGAATATATATTTTTATTATGTTTTGGATATATTAAGTTAAGTTTATATATTTTCGAAACTGAAGGATTTTTAATTAAATATTAAATTTCGTAAATTAAAAATTTTAAATTTGTGAATTTTAAAAGGTGAAATTTTATTTTACTTCTAGAGGTGAAGTGGTCGTACTAAAATAAATCAACCCGAAGTTATCTAGTCGTACATTTTACGACCAAGTTGTGTCTATGGTTCAAGAGTAGAGGTTATGTGGTCGTACCCTTTACCTCCATTTAAATATTGTTTTACGTTGGATTTTACTTCCACTTTACGACCACCATTTACGACCAATTTACGTCTAATTTAGTGGACGTAACTTTACGTCAAATCAACCTCTAGTGTACGACTACGTGTTTCACATCCGTGTTACGACCAAAATATTTAGTCGTAATATTTAAGTCCACGTTACGACCAGAAGTGAATTACGACGGGCTAATAACGACTAAACGCTTTTCGTTGTTATGTGGTCGTAAAAGCCCATTTACGACCAGATAAACTCTAAATGTGTGGTCGTTATGCCCACGTTTTCTTGTAGTGTCTTTAAAGCCGTGGTTACTCTAAAAATGATTTGTTGCTCATGAGATAAAGGTTGACACTGTTAGTTGTCTAGGATCCAACAAAAGATCAACCTCCTTACTGATGGGCTATGTTAATGAATGATCAAAGAAACAAGTTCTCTTCGGAGAAGAAATCATTAAAAAAAGTTTTTTTTTGTTTAATCGTTGTTACTTATAAAATGTATGCCATAGTGTTCAAGAATGAAAACTAACAACCCTAAGCCTAAACTAGCCCATTCCAGCAGCTTCCACACTTGTTTTCATTTCCTCTAGACTCCCATGGACGAAGAAATTGACCTCCATAGCTCATATTGAGCTGAGCTAAATTGTTCTTCATGTCCTCTTTGTTTCTTGACCATTCGGCTCAAATTTCATTTCTCTGATCCAGTTCACCCAGCTCTCTTCTAAAGGTCTGATTAGATTCTCTGCTTTGGGTTCTATCAGCTGGCTGAATCTTTTTTTTCAAGATGTTTAAAAGCTGTATCAAGAGATCTTCTATTCTCTCGCTCCAAAACTTCATAGATCAATCCAATGAGAACTTGAAACTGTCTATTAAGCAAAGATTTGATTAATAGCTTAGCTAGTCCATCAAATGGGTTCAATGCCTTGATTTGAAGCTAACCAAGACTATATAAAGATAGACCCATTCATAATCAACTCCCCGATGTATTTTACCTCTAGCCACGAGTTTACTGCTTTTGCACACACACAACTCTTCTCCTGGCTTAAATTAAAAGTTATGTAGATCCTCTTCATGCCTCAACAACTTCCTTGAGCAAAATACATCACAAACAACTCCTAAAGCATATGGTTTCTGCACTTTGTTAAGCTTGGATGTGACTGCCTTTGTCCAGTTTAATCTAACACACTACTTGCTCATTGATATGTGAACAAGTACTCCCTGCTTAAGCTCATAAGAGAATGGTATTTGTTCTTTCTGATCATGGCCAAATCTTACTAGATAGTCTGGTGATCAAACTAACCAAATGTAATCTAAAAGGGGAGTGTTTCTATTATCTCTCAAGGTGTCACGATCCCATCTCCATTCCACATGACTAGTATACTCAATATGATCAGGTGGTCGAGTAATGTGTTCACTATACTCTGTCTTAAACCCTGGTTTGTTCTCAACCTGTCTAAGTTCTTTCACTGTATATCCTGAGCTGACTTTTCTCAACTCTCTTCTCTAGCACTTCCAGTTCCCTACATCTGCCTGATAAGTGTTGCTGAAGTGTTGTTCTCATATGCACTTCACATGTTCAATATCAATGAGACCACAAGTGACTGGCATCCTTGTGACCAAAGTTCTTATCTCGCGCAACTTTAAATGTAGCAAACCCCTTAGAGCAGCCACAAATTTAAAGATAAGATCATCTTCATCACATAACATCCCTCCACGCTCCCTTTAAGTGATCTAGAGAGAGAGACAACCTATCCTATCAAGAGATCTTTTCTTCTCTCAGTGTAAAATTTCACAAATCAATCCAATGAGACCTTGAAACTATCTATTAAGCTAAGCTTTAATCAATATCTTAGCTAGTCCATAGAGGAAGTTCAATGCCTTGAGTTTGAGGCTGACCAAGGCTACATCAATGGTGAAACAATAAAATATTATTTCTACAAAAACAATATTCGGTAGGATAAATCGGCAAGAAAACAATCAAAAAGAAGTAGTAAAAATGTTTGTATTTTTTTGTCAACATAAAAATGTTAGTATGAGACATGAAGTTTTAGTTATGCGTTTCACTAAAGTTTCTTTTTCCTCTTACCTAAATTTCGAAGAAAAGGTTATCAGCTCTCCTTTTATAGTTTTTTGATATTTTATTTTATTTACCAATAAAAATTTAAAAGATGTAAGTGCATATGGGGCAAGAAAAAGAAGTACAAAAAGAAAAAAAACACACAAAAAATGTTTTGTTAACAGGGTTCGTCTCCTACATCTCGAGATCTCGTCCAATTTTCATTCACTTAAACAAGAAAACAACCAATGATTGCTATATGATATCCATTACACACTCGTGCTACCACTCTTTTCTAAGTAAAGAATCTATAAAGATAGGTATCAACCACACATGCATAAATCACCATCTGGCAGCACCGAAGAAACAATATTTTCTAACAGCTACAATCTTCACAGAACATCACAATGAGACCTCATGTGCTAAATTTCCCCCTGATTTTAGGTTTCAGTCTTCCACATCAGTAGAAAATTTTGACCAAGTACGTAGCACCCATGCCACCAAAAAAGTCCACATCAGACTCAGAAACTTTTTCAAAATATATTTCGATACCAAGTAATAACAAACACCAAGGAAAATTCTTTCTTTATTCTCTAAGGTATACCTTCTTCATAAGGCATATCCTCCTTAAAATAGCAGACCAGAGCTTGATCTCCAAGTCTTCAACTTATTCTCTAAATCTTCTAAATACACTTATAGCAACTTTTTTAATGGATTTCATTTTTAAACAAAATCTCTTTTGATTAATGGAAAATGTCATTTTTCTTTAAGAACATATCTTCTTTCTTTTTCCAACCTCAACAAAGACACTCACTATGACAAATACGAACTCCAACATAACTCAGCTTCTTGGCATAGACATGTACTACCTCATGTAATATTTCACGAATTGATATTTATCATTTCAGCAAACTGCATATTCAAAAAGAATCTCAATAAAAAAAATCTATTTATATTAAAATTGCCAACTATATGAAGTATTTACAAATTATATGTATACAACTTCTATAAAACTAAGTTAACACCATCAACACAACCGAAAATTGTGTCGAGCTAGTAAATTCTATAACTTGAGTGATGTTATGATACATTTTTAAGAAGTGATTCAACGGATTATTTTATAAAATCCAAGTGCGACACACTTTTTAAGTTATTAAGCAAATCAAACCAAAATGGAAGTAAAAACAAAAGAGTGCCCACTCTAGAGGTCTATAGTTCAAATGAAAACCAAAACCTAAAATATTGCTTCAAGCTGTAGGTTTAATTGAAGTGAATGTAATTCTAATATAAGACATAAAAACATAACGCCGCTAATCTTTCCAACCGACCAAATCTATGTGTATTTTTCATTGTGATTTAAACTAGGAGAAACTAAAACAATTCAAAGAGTAGTTTTTAAGAACTTTCCTTCATTGTGTTACAAAAAAAAAGAACTTTCCTTCATTGATGGAATCAAAATAGAGTTTCTAAGAAAGACAGAAACTTCACATTCAGAGCTGACGAGTTTACCCTCCTTTCCTCGCGTTTCACACTACGCACCTCCGTGTGAACAGTCACATCTTCAGTCAAAAAGAACATTTATAACCTTAAAGTCACCTTCCAAGAAGAAACCAAACCAAAACAATTGGATGTTCCTTCGTCCTTACCTGTTAGCTTAGTTGTCTTCCATGGATGTTCCTTGCTCGAAACTCCCAAACTCATCTCCCTTCCTATATAAAAAAAACAACTCTCATTTCATCTTCATCAACCTCACACACAAAAACCCATCTCTCAAAATCATCACTTTCTCTCTCTTAATGGCGTCTCCTAAATCCTCAACCAGACCCACCCATCAACAAACCAAGAACCACTTTCCACGACTTCTTCCCGGCCATGGCCGGGAGACTCGGAGAGAAGGTCTCATCGACGAGCTCTGCAAAGCTTCGAGCTACTCATGGACGGAGACAAAGGAGTCATCACTTTCGAGAGCTTAAGGCGAAACGCATCGGCGTTCTTGGGCTCGGAGACTTGTCGGAGGACGATGTGAGGTGTATGATCAAAGAAGGGGATATCGATGGAGACGGTGCGCTTGAATCAGATGGAGTTTTGTGTGCTCATGTTTAGGCTTAGTCCTGAGTTGATGGAGGCTTCGAGGTTTGTTGTCACGGAGGCCATCGAGGAGGAGTTTGGTGATCGAACGTTCCGGCGTAATAAAATAAGATTAGATTCCTTCTTTCTTTGTCAGAGACTTTGACTTCTTCTTCTTTAGTATTTTTTTTTAACCGATTGCTATATGTTCTTTTCTTCTTTCTATGCTTCCCTTTACATTATTGTTGCAGTTCGTATAAATTGTTGGATATATTACTATAAAACTGATATGGAAAAATCTTTGAAAAATATCTTTATATATTAAAAAACATTTGTAATAATATGTTCATACATTATATTGACATATAATCACAATCGTTACATTTGAAATATTAACGTGTCAGCTTCAGAATGATAGAATGATTTAACAGTTAATGCGTTCATTGATTTTCATAATTTTACCCAAAAATATTTAATGTCATCACAGCACTGATATTTTAATAAATTCATGTTTAGTTCATATGTGTTTTTAGCTCGGTATAACTACTTAATAATATTATTGTTGAAAGAAAAATTAGAAAATCATTTAAAGTTTACATCAACTAATATATTGGGAATGATTGTTTTTAGAATTAAAAATTTTAATTTGTATCTTGCCAACTTTCCATAGTTGAGATTTTTGTACACGAAAGGAACAAATAATTATGAATGATTAAGAATTAAGAAAATTGAGTTGAAAAACACCACACACAAATTTGGATATTTAGTTTATCCAAGTTTTTTATTTATTTATATAGTTTTCATATGAGATCAAAAATTAGAAACATAATCAAATTAGTTGAAAAAATCAGAAATTAGAAATCAGAAAAGCTTTTAAAAATAAAAAAATTCTTGAAATCGATTTGAAAAACAAAATTCATGTGTCGAATTAAGAGATTACATTATTTTTGACACAACCCTAATCTATTTCACTCAATTATATTGTATTTTTATTATATTTACAAAAACATTTACAAGAAAACACACATTATTAGTTACATTACGTCAGTTTTGTAACATGCTCAACAATATTGACACGACGTCCAACTATTTCTATTTATATTCTTAATGTTTGGTTGAATAATCATTATGTAAAATAAGCCCCAAAATTTTTGTAATACATTTTTTTTTATTTTACTTTGTATTAGTAGAAGAAAATAAGTTTGGATAAAATATTTGGATCCTAAAAATCGAACCGAATTTGATTTCAAAATATTACACAGACTAAAACTAATTAAGTGCTTAGATGGAAATTTTTAATATTTAGATAACCAAACCCGAATCCAATCCAAACTAAAATATTTTAAATACTGAAATATTTAAATCACAATTATGTACTTAATTATATTAATTGTTTTAAATTTTATATCTATTAGATATTCAAAAATCTATAAAAATTCAAAATATTCACAAGTAAATATCTAAAAAATATTCAAAATATTGAAAATATCTATTGGTCTTCATCTAAATATTTAAATGACAAATTTTTATGTAAATTTAATTATTTAGTCTTCACCATTCAAATGTTTAGTTTTATATTTTTTTGGATTTTGAGGACTTAAGTATATTTATTTATTTTTTGTTAAAAATTACATAATTAAAATGGATATCCAAACTCGAACCCAAACTGAATCCACAATGGTTCGAAGCAAATCTAAAACAAATTTAAACTAAATTTTGTAAATATCTGAATCAAATTTAAATTTCTAACTCTAAAAGTCTGAAGTCCGAATAGATCAACTGAATCCAAACAGATATTTGAATGTCCATCCATTAGAAAAATTATACGACAAATTCGTTATTAGAACTTAAAATAAATAATCTAATCAATCGTTTCACATGGGCGGATCACTACCTACTAATTTTTATATACCATATGCAAATCCTCATGCTAACTTAGAAGTGTGAAAGTTGATAAATATAGATAATTCTACAGTTAGAAAGTGCAACAAATTTTAAGCAATTTTGGATTATTTTGGTTAACATCATTGGTTGACTCAACTCAAATTTGCAGGTAATTTGAAAATTAGATAATTAGAAAAGAGAAAAAACAATACTAGAAATATACTAATCCTCTATATTGTAATTGGTAGACTAATCACTAATTTTTCGTGGATTGGATTTCACTTGACTGTCTACGGCTCCATTGCGTGTGCTCGGGGTAGAAGTTTTGTATAAATGTATCATCATGCCTATTAAGTATTTTGATTTAAGTTCTTTTCTTTCTAAGAGGTGGATCCTAGATGTAGAAAGAAATATAAGAGTGCATATTAAATGAGAAGCATTACAACACTTGAGTTAGACCTTGTCATTAATAGGATGATATTTAGAATATTTAAAAGAATATTTTGGTTTGTCTAAATATTTATTATATTTTTATTAAACTAACTATCAAATTTATTTGTAGTGTACAAAAGACATTCTTTATTATTTCTTGAAATAAAATCTATCGAATTACCTAATATAATTAACATATATATAAAATTAATGATTTTTCATAATAAATATTTGATAACAAATTTGTGTATCTTCCATTATTATTTTTTAATTCCATATTATTAAAGAAAGTGAAAAATCACATTAACCATATAAAAAAGTTAGAATTTTTCTCTACATGCTTTATTTTGAAACTTTTAAACGACTATGAATTACTAAAATTATTAAAGTCCCACATTGAAATTTTTTGATCAATGGTTAAGTTCTTTTATAACAAGATATAAGTGATTATAAATTATATGGATATGAAGTCTCATTTAAAGATATTCTAATTAATATTAAATCATATATATTTTAACATCATTTCAATGAAATTATATACAATAAAAATATATAAATATGTTAATTTCAAATTTGCATTAAAAAGATTGAGACATTAATTTTTAATTTTGAACTTTGCTGCGAAAGTTTGTTTCCTTGTAATGGGACACATATATGATTTGTGATTATTACTTGTATGGACTGTATATCTTATTTACTTGAAATGGGAGATTTAGAGCACAACCATTCAACTAAAAATATTACTAACATATATCACACGTAAATTTTCATTTGATATGAATTTTCTTATTTTACTGTGTCCAACTCTTATTCTACTTAGCCATGTTCGTTTACTTGTCGCACTATCAGTCGTAGATCGCAGATTGTTATTCGTTTTGTTGTCTCCCAAACAGTCATAGGTTATGATATTAAGTTATTGAAAAAATAGCAGCTAAAAATTATTATTTTTTAAAAATCGGTCGCGCAGCTACATTAAAGAACATGATTTAGTCACAGGTCGCATGACACGCAAATGAAAAAGACTTTATCTACATATATATAGTTTTTTTTGGGTTCAACAGATCCAACACTATGGAATTTAAGTTCTTGTTAACCGTAAAAGGTTTACAATAAGTTTTAGATTTTACTTTTCAATTACCTGTTCTGATTTCAGCAAAAGTCCGCATCACAAAAACACAGATGAAGGGTAAACAAGAAAACCTTTGTAACAAACGTCTTAACACATCACTCATCAAAGACTCAAAGTCCACATGTAATTATTAGATCTTTTAGTGTAGTTTAACTTTCAACCACTTGATCATATTTCTACTTTTCATTAGTTAATTTCTTGTATAAAGCAAATATGGTTGCACCTTGCGATGTAGCCTAATTTGTGTAGCCATGCAGTTCCAGAGATCCAGCGAAAAAGAACAAAGCATGCATGTACGTATCTATAGCGACACTTCGGTCATAAAGCTATAAAAAGACGATTACTTTGTTACACGGGATAATGCGCAAAATCAGGGTGAACTGAACATCCTATAAGTAGCAGGGTGAAAGGCGAAGCATCTTAAAACACAAGCCAACTTTGGACATTTTATTATCTTAACGCGTTTTAACACCAGTTTTCTTTCTTTGGCATATATTATATTATATATATATATATATAATATATATATTAATTATTTTAATTTCGTTGAACGTCACCCCTTGTTGATTATAATGAAGGTTTCCTGCAACTTTAAGGGATATGCAAAATTATTACTTCCATGTTATGAGGATAGATATGTTAATCCCCACAAATCTTATCTACAAACTAGCATTTTATCAAATTTAAAGTCATATTTTATTAACTTAAATTTAAATACTGATTGCACGTAATCTTATTCTACTTGTACATCGTCGATTAACTCATGGATGGATCGAACTTTAGTATCTTACAATCAATAGCTTAATAAAAACTAACAATCCAGAACGTTTTTAAGATATAAAATGTACTGTGAAATGTAATTGTCCAAACTGACAAAAATGAAATATAGATTATCCGAGACATTGACAAAGAAACAAAGGATGGTTGAAGACAATATAAAAGAATATAGGATTATAATGGTTCAAGCATTCGACCTAAAAAGGGGTCAAGCCTTCCAGCATTGGTCCCATATAGATATTCACATTAAGTAATTAATTCTGTGTCACATATGCTTTATTTTGTGACGTTATAGATAATCATTGTAATTGATCACCACTATACTATTTTCGAAATCAGCCACGAAATCAATCAACAACTAAATAAAAACACAAAACCACATTCAATAATCTTTTTGTATCCATAGTGTCGATACTAATTTGATAGGATGAGAGTCAAAATCACGTTTATTTTATTATATTTTATCTGTATCACAACTATTATATATATATATATTACATATATATTATATATATTATATTATATATATATATATATATATATATATCTCGCTTAAATAATGCTTACTTGTAAAAAATATAATGACGAGAGTTGATGATGCAAGGCTTGAATGTGGGAATCTAGATTACCTCAAGAGCCCTCGAGAAAGAGGATCCATTAATGGCTAGATTGTCTTGGTCGATATAAAAATCGGACGGACAAGTTTCTTGACCCTAAACCCTTTAGCACATACTTGTTGTCTGCATGGGCTCAGATCATATTCGTCGACTGTTCATCTTTCTCAGTTTCAATGACTTCTACACTAATATATCTCACCAGATCTTAAAGTAGGCTTCAAATATTGTGCCACACAACTGAAGATAAGTGATGTTATGGTAATGCAAAACCATTGAACGTAAATAAGTATTAAATCAGGCTACACTAAACATGTTAGTCACTAACACTGATGTCATGATTGTTTCATCTAAACATAATTACAAAGCCTTTGTTAAAAATTACAGCTCGAAAGTTCAAAAAATAAAACACTCTAGATGTATAATTAAGACCTGAACTCTAGAGTTCTGTAATTATGTTTAGATGAAACATTCATGACAGCAATAGGAACTACCATTTGGGTGTAAGATTGATTCGTAATCTTAATCATATATAGCTTGAACAGATAAAACACTATCATTCATGTTTCGAAAAGACATCTTCTTAGAGAAAATAAGTAAGGCGTAAAGCTCTTCTTAAATGTTAATAATTTTTTAAAATTAAACAACATTTTTGAGGGAAAACGAACATGATCAATGAGAATGAATGTTGACAGGCCAGACATATAATATTAGTATGTTATTTGATCATTTAAACTTAAAAAAAAAAACAGTTGTATTTTCACTCGCACCAACTCCACTCCCCCGTCCAATCCGAAGCCAGGCAACGGACGACGGGTGTTTTGAGTTGATGTTCCCGCTATAATATCAGTCAAATCTCAAATTGCCTCACAAGTTTTGTTTCTCCAAATGTTAGGCTATAATCAGATATGATAATGTGGAATACGAAAATAGTAATTTATGTTAAAAAAGTTCCATTTATTTCATTTATTGGTTTAATCTAAATTAAATGTATTTCCCACTATTGTTTTTCAAGAAATTTTAGAGCATATCTCCAAAATATCCCTTATCAAAATTCTAAAAAGTAGGACAGTTTTCTTCTAAATATCACCATCTGACAAAAATATTAAATTGCTTAATTTCTAAACCTTAATTCATTTCCAGCATTAAATACTAAAATCTAAATTGTAATTAGTAAACCAAAACTAAATATAAAGTAGAAAAATTTTTTTTATTAGTGTTAGTTTAAGATAATATGTTTTTTTGTGTACTATTTTTGAACAAAAATGTTCTAGAGTTGATGTTTGTAGTTTCTAAAAAATTATTTTCTGTTTTATATTTTTTTGAAACCATTTCTATCCAATCAAACTTTTCTTTAAGAAATGGCTTTCCCTATAATTTTGGAAACTTAGTTTCTTAAAGATTTTTCTATTTCTAAATAAAACCCCAAAACCAAATTTTTAGTTTTGTTGATTGAAATTAATCTAATCTATTAAAAATGAAGTACAAATAGAAATAACCTTTATTCCTTACTTAGTATTTTACAATTAATGCACTGATATTATCCATGCATCCCAAACATCTAACATTGATTTTTACGAAGATTAAAATAAATACGGGCTAAGCCTCATTACAAATCTTTGTCCATTGGAATTGAAAACTCAAAAAAGTGTATATGTTTTCCAAATTTTTATAATAAAAAAAATTATAATATATAGTACATTAAATTACGTTTTATTTTTATTCATATCAATTAAACTACTATAGTTTGATCTATAGAAAATATAATAATGTTAATAATTTCTGATTGTATCTAACTTATTATTTAAAAAATAAAAAATCATGTAAATTCATAACAATTTAATGACTAAAATACATACCAATATTTATTATAAATGGTTATATATACAAATAGCGATTTATTATCCATTTGTACGTATATATCTAATAAGAATAAC